>JAADVK010000004.1:0-117162 GCA_023334975.1 Globisporangium sylvaticum
CCTTGAACTTGAAGTCCCGTGGAAAGTTCCCTATGAAGTGATTGGCTCGCGCCATCCCTTCAACCCGCAGCGACACGTCGCGTGCGTCACCAGCGAGGTTCCCCAAAGCAGGAACCATCATTCTGTACTTGATTAGTACATGAATGTCAACACTCTGCACTGATTAGTACATGTGAGGAACATTCTGCACTGATTAGTACAGAGAGCCTTCGTGACGTCATCAGATGACGTCACACGTGCATGCAAGGACCTGTTGTACCGTAATCCCTTTGTCTTTTGCCTCTGCAATGCACGCTGAAGGTGGTGTGTGCCACACTAGATCTGAGGACAGATCCACCTTCATGTAATGGCTGGCTAAGGCCCATTACAATCTTCGCTTAGAGAGCCTTCGTGCCGATGATAGCACGCTCTTGTGAGCCCAACACTTCATTACAGCAACCAAACACTTCGCAAAGTTGAATCACCCCTGACATCAGCACTGTGTGAGCCAAAGGACATCGTAACATCGAGCTCTGCAACTACTTCATTAGTAAGCACACGGCTTGCTCACGGGCGCTCAAAAAGTCCCAACTGATGCCCTTGTGAGGCCAACCTGCTACCCATTCGTTTGATTTCGATCAAGAAATGGTTTTCGGCCCATTAGGAAGTTCTGCCATATATTTTAGGCCAGTTAGGTCATTTATGCTCGAAAGTTTACATTTGTGGGCCTATTAACAGTAAGTAACTATTGGTCCATCAGGTAAAACAAGATATAAAGCTTGGTCCTTTGGTCATTTTCTCCATTGTTTTTGGCTCAGACAGCAACAATTGGCTGATACTATTTTTGGGGACGAGTCTGGAGTGCTGATTGGCTGCACGCAGCTTTTGTCCTTGTTCACTTGCTGTTTGTATGAAACAAGTCGCCCTAACTTGTATATTGGGTGCGTCCTTGAATTTTACAAACAGCAAGTGAACATGCACAAAAGATGCTCTCGGCCAATCAGCGCGCTTGCTTTTACCCAAAATAATATCAGCCAATCACAGATATGTTGTGAGTAAATACCCTGTCAAATATGAACATATCTGTCTAAAATTAGTGCTGCAATATCACAACTTTTGACAGCATTTCGATATGTTGTCAAAGCTAGAACGAAACCCCACTGTATATATCAGAACATGCACACGGCTTCAACAAGGTTACTGTGCAGTTATTACTGTTGTACGGTGATTGTCGAGGTCATGCGATATCAAAGCGCACAGCCTCGTTCCTCACCACAACCAACCTTACTTTTTCAGAATCACCGACGACAACAAGCAAGACACACAACAATCGCAACTCAGCTTCGTACTTGATTCATTCGCGGTAGACTCCACTTAATGCACAACAACATGCGCGTTCCCTTCCTTATGGGCGAACTCACCATCTACGCTGCTGTCAGTGTCGTGACGCCCTGCTGGTGGTAGCCGCCTTGGAACGCTGGCGGCAGCTCGATGCTCGCGCCGAGGCTCTCCAGGATGTGCTCGAGCCGGCCGACAATGTGGTCGAACGCCGGGCGGTCCTCCGCGTTGGACCTCCAGCACTCCGTTATCAGCTCCACGTACTCGGGGTCCACGCCCTCGGGGATAGGCGGGCGGATGCCCGAGTGGATCGTCTGGTTGTAGAACTTGATCGGCGCCATGCCGATGAACGGGTTCTGGTTCTCTTCCGCGATCATCTCCCACATCACCACCGCGAAACTACATTTAAAAAAAGAGCAGAATAGCACAACCATTAGAGTCATAATAAATGACGTTTGTATCAAACAGGATGTCAACAACTTACCTCCAGTTGTCGGCCTTGAAGGTGTAGCCCAGGTCTTCATCCAGCAACACTTCAGGTGCGACCCTATAGTTGAAAATCAATATGTTAGAATCAAAAAAATTGCAACCAGAGTCACAAGTTGCAACAATATCAGCGCAAACGCACCATCCGGTCGTGCCGCACTGAGTGAACGCTGTATCATTGTCGAGGACTTTGCTGATGCCAAAGTCCGCCACTTTCACGCGCCAGTCGTCATCGACCAGGAAATTGTGGGACTATGGAATGGGATCACACAATTACAGAAAACAACAAAGCAGAGGTGAGTGTTCGCTCCAACAACCTCCAATGAAAGGTTCTGAGAATCTGGTTCTTTACCTTGATGTCGCGGTGAATGATGCGCTTCGAGTGGAGATACTGGATGCCTCTTGCGGCGTCCAACATCATTCGCACTTTGAACTAATAAGGACGACAAAGGACAAGAAAGAGAGTCAAAGTCAGATACGTGACCTTGATCAACCTGGGTTCAACTTCACGAGATCGCACCTTCCACGGAATTGTCTCAAAGTTGTTGCTGTGGATGACTTCGTACAAACTGCGCACCATAATAAAAAGCCACATATGTTAGCACATCAACGAACAAGCTCAATCACCAACGACAACAACATTAATAGTAATCTCGTTCTCGTACCTCTTTCTCGAGCAGTACTCGGTCAGTATCAGCAGTTTCGGGTTCGTGCATGCTCCGATAAACAACACGATGTTCGGGTGCTTGAGCTTTCGCAGCATGGCAACTTCTTGTGTGTAATCGCCCAAGATCTTGTCAGTGAGGCGGACGTAGCGGAACGATTTCACAGCAACCTGCACAACATTGTCAAAGAAAGCAAGATGAGTGAATTGGCTCGATAGCAAGCCCAAATTCCCCAAACTGGTTTGTCTTTTTCTCACCTCAGCAGCACCATTTCGACTCATCCACACACCGCGATACACGGTCGCGCACTTTCCGCAGCCGAGCTCGTTCTCCTTGCCTCCCAGTATGCGAATGCTCTCGTACGGGATCTCCAGGTACTGGTTCTGTGATTCGAGGACGCGCGCCTGCTCCTCTAGTGTCGACACCTCTTGATCTTCCGCCGCCAACGCCGCAGAAATGGTTCTGACAGAGAGCGGTGGCGTTTCGGGCTCTTTCTCTACTGTTGCAGGTGCTGCAACGACCGGCGCTTGCTCTGCTCGGTTATTCCGAGCGTTCGCAGCCGCGATGATGTCTAGTAACGGAGGCACTGGACGCATATCTCGACTCGCTTTGCGGCGAATCAGGTAGTTCGTGACAGAGAGGATCTTCTGCAATTCTGCTTCGCGGGCTTCCACGCCTCGCTGGACTTCGTGTCGTCGTTCAGCAGAAAGACTGACCGCAGCAGTTCCAGAGTTAATCTGGTCGTAGAGCTTTGCCAAGACCGAGTTTTCTCCATAGTCCTTGTCGTCGACGTGGATTTTGTCACCGTGGCCGAGTCCAATGTCGCTCCGAAGTGCAGCATTGTCGTCTTCCAGCATGATCGCCTTTGAGTTCTGTCGTGCTTCTATCCATCCATTCATCCATCACCACGCAGGCAAGTTCAGTTCAGTTTTAGCATCCATATCCATGTCGTATTTAGGAACAAACCCAGGCAAGCAAAGCAGCACCACATACCATTTTTAAACTCATCCATCTGGCGAATCCACACGATCCGCTGGCGGCTTTCAGGAATGCCGATATTCGCTGCGATCTCTTTCCGCAGCAGCGCGACATTCGCGTCAAACGGCACTTCGAGACACACTGGCGGCTGGGAGTCGCCAGACGCTTGAATGCAAACCACACGTAGCAGCATGCAGTCGTTGTCCACCGAACGCCGCACGCGGTCTCGGATCGATTCTTCCGAGATCTCGGACAGACTACTCGCAAAGAAATGCACCTGGGAACGCAAACGAACAAACTCTCAATAAGCATTTCATACCGAACCAAAGTCTTTCGCAATGGTAAAAATACGTACGTGGTGCGGGAACACTCGAGAGATCTCCGTGCTGAGCACGTGTGCTGTGAGCGCGCGCTGGATCTTTGAGCTCGACGAGTTGAACGAATCGCGAGAATTCGAGCTCGGCGGGGCGTCGTGGTAGGGACTCGAGAGCGGCGTGTTCCACAAATCCGCTTCGTCGTCGGAGTTGAACCCGCTCGAACCGAATTCGCTGCCTTGCCACGTCACCAGCACGTACTTTGACACGAGGCGGTCGGTGCCGCGATGGAGCGGAATGTCCACGCGCAGGTAAATGTACATCGTACTGCCTTCTTGCAGAACGGACGTGATGCCACCAATGCCCTTCAGCGCATACAGACCACTCTAAGACATCAAAGCAGACAATGCATATGCGCTTGTGAGAATGCAATCGACAACAAGTGATAATACAGAGGGTGAGTTAAGCTGTTACGTACCATGCCCTTTTCGACAACAACGAGCTTCTGCTTGGACTTCTCGTTCCCCAGCGTCTCGTAGCCGCAGACGACCCAGTTGAACGGCGCGCGGTCCGATCGGATATCCTGAACCGTCTGCGCAACTTCCGCTGCGAATTCGATTTCGTTCGAGATGTTTCGTCGCGACGAGCAGCGCGGTCGTCGATGCGATGGCTGCCGCAACACACTCCCCTCACTAAACAAAGCGCAGAAAAGAACAAAATAACCGCACTCGCAGGTGAATAACTCGCACCGCGCACATGAACATATACTTCATACAATCGCTTACATGAGCTCCTCGGGATCCTGCAACGTCACGTGAGTGATCGCTCCCAAGTGTTTCTGAGCAAACAAACAGCCACCAGAGTTGTGAACATTAGCAATTAGACTCACACGACAACGTCACACGACAACAACAACAGATCTCACGCTCGTACCCTTATCACGTGGTTGAACTCGGTGTATTTCGTGCGCAGGTAGATCGGCAGGCTGCGTCCTTTCCAGCAAAACGACACGAAGCTCGGCGGGAACGTGTTGTCGTCATCAAAGTCGACTCGCACCAGTCCGTAGCACAGCGAGTTTGGGGCGAAGAGCTCGGGCGGCCACTTGGACTGGTCCGAGAGGTTGTCGTTCCCCGTCGCAATCGGCTTCATCGTGTTCCTGCTCTCGCGAGGGTCCTACACAAGCCGCATAGAGAGAAAAAAAAAGAAGATCCAACATGCCAACAGGAATTAGCGAAAGGGTACACAACCACGCGTGCATGACGACGCTCCAGTATCTGCACCAGCATCCCCATCCGCAAGCGAGACAACCAAATATCCAAGCAGCAGGAATGTACGAACCGCGAATGCGAGGATCACCCACGTCGGCGCGCTGTTCTGCTTGATGTTCTCGAGCACATCGTCCACCTGGTTGAAACAGAGATCCTGCGCCTTGACGGTCCGCACGAACGTGTGCGGGATCTGCGTCGTGTCCATATCGAGCAGCCGATCAGCACGAAGTCAAAGACGAGAGCGTCGTGGGTGGGGGCATGCACCGCGTAGTGCGTGGAATCCTGGGATCTGCACCAAAACACGCGCGCGCGTCGCGAGAGAAGTGAGCCACTGGAGAAATACAAAGCAAGATAGATACATCCACACACACACTCACCTGCGCTGGGCGGACTGGACTGGCTGACCGACGGACGGACGGACGGACGGACTGATTCGCGTGGGCGTGACCTATAAATCAGGCGCCGCCGGGCACTTTGCTCGCGCTTTGGGCAGTCGGGCCGCTTGCTGGCGCTCTTGCTCACTTGCTGCGCTCTTCGCTGCTTTGTCCGTTCGCGTTCTCGCTTGCCGCTACGAAAGAACAACTTTCTAAAAACAATTATTTTTAGAAAATTAGTTTTTTTTAAAAAAAAGTTGTGTGGCGCACTTAACAGAGTGATGGTCAGAGAGTGGTTGTAAAATGTATTTCAGCCAATCAACATTACGAAACATTTCGGCTCAGTCTAATTGGCAGAAAGAGGGTTTGGCCATACATCTTCATTTCACTATGGACTTTCCAAAACTCTACAAAATAAATTCGATTCTGATCACATCTTGATTTTACTAAGCGAATCGCGTTAAATACACCAATCAGAATGCCTAGAATCACCACGTGGCTGGTAATATTCTGAAGATAAATTATCAGCAGGATAAAACTGTCCAGAATATCCAGATTATCCAGATACCTGGATAATTGCATTTTTGTGTTCTTCAGAGGATCATATTACAATTAGAATTAACACCCGCTAATAGTCAACTTGAAGGAACTTGGTTCGGCGGTGAGTCTTCGAACTCACGATGTCACCATCGAACAACGTAGAGATCTATCTCGCTCTCGCTCTCGTGCGTGCTCTTTTCTCTCGCTTTCTCCAGAAGCGCGCAGAAAACAAACCGCAGAGAAGAGAAGAGAACGCAAAGGCAACGGCATCGGCAACGACGCGAGAATGCAGGATTCTCGCGTCCAGAGGGGACGAAAAAGCGTGCAGGCACGGACGACATCTTTCCTGCACAGTCGAAAAAGCGTGCAGCTCTTCTTGTCATGGGGGCCAAGTGCAAACCGGCCGGTGTTGCGATATGCTACGGAGTGGAACGAGAGGACGTGTACGATGCTGTAGCGAATGTGAAGAAGAAAATGAAAAGAGGTGGTGCCACTGCACCAGCTCTTTCGAATGACGACATTGCCAGCATGCGAGCGAGTGTCGTGAACGTGCGAGCGGCGGTGGAGAAGACGGCTGTGGAAATGATCTCGTTTCCCGGCCCAAACAACTCCAAAGCCGAGCTGAAGAGGGTTCTGTTGCGACTTGACGAATGCAAACTGCGCTTGGATATCTCTATGTATGTGTTTACAAACGAAAAGCTTGTTGATGCTGTGATTAGGGCGAAACGAGACCGCCAAGTGGTTGTCCGAGTGATAACGGATACGCGCCAAATGAAGTGCCCAAACTCTCTCTGGTCCGTAAGTTTCTCGAGGCGGGGATACTGGTGCGATCGAACCGACACCCCTCTCAGCTCATGCATCACAACTATGTGATAATTGACTCATCAATTCTGCTGCACGGGTCATTTAATTGGTCTAACAATGCGCTAACAATTGATGAGGATTGCACGATTCAGCTCAATGATATCACACCAATGCGGACGGACGCACGCCTACCAGACGACAGCGAAGAGTTTCCCAAAGTTCACGCAAACGCGTATCGATGCCAGCAACACGTCATGCCTATCGAGCGATGCACACATTTCCTTGAACGAGCAACACGAGCCACTCACGCAGAAAGAGAGAGATAAAAAGACACACGATACAACACAGAATGACCACCATCAAGCACCGCCATGGGGATAAATTGAGTATATATGGGTGTTATTACGTACACATGACCGCTTGCGTCTCTCCACCACACACGCACACTGCAGCAGCCTCGCACGCGCCGGTAACTTAGGTGTAGTAGAGCTCCAAGCCCATGCCGTCGTGGATCTCGTAGTCCTCCAGTGTGATGTGGTCCTTGTAGATCGTGTACCACTTCTGGATGCGGATCTTCTCGGGGCGCGTGCCCACCTGCGCGGCCACGAGCTTCTTCAGGTCGCCCACTGTGTCGTCCTCGTTGCACTTGACGCGGATCTTCTTGCCCAGACGGTCGTTCAGGATCACTTCGATCATCTCTGCGCTTGCTGGTGTGTGCCTTCTGCTTTGTTGTGCTGTGTCAATTTGGCTCGTTGAGTCCTCTCCCAGTGACACCCAGTATCCCTAATGTAAGGTTTTCAAAGGGTTACTTTAGGTCGTGCCACACTATTTCATATATTTGCCCAATTTTTGAGTTGCATTTTGATTTCCGCGCGCCAAAGTTGAACTGGAACAGGGAACGATGGAGGAGCGAATATGGCAGTTCCTGCTGGATGAAGTCGCGCTCGATCTCTGCTTTGAGGTGCGGCTCAGGAGGCGTGTTTAGCCCCATGGACAGATGAGTTTGCTCGCAATACGCTGCATCTGACATCTGCTGATGTTGCTGTGGTTTGTGTGACGGTAGATCCACCAGCAAGTCAAAGTCGACGGGATGGATCTGGACGACCTCTACGATGTACAGCCTATCGAACGAAGTGGTGCGTGAATGTATTCTCAGTGGATATGCACAATATCTACGCATGTGCGACTACTAGATGCCTAACATTTGTTGTTGTAATGTGCGCTACTGATTGCTCAGAGAGCTCGCCAGCGGTTGAATCGCAAAGTCTTGACATCATTTGCGTGCGCTGCAAGCGACTGGTACGTTAGCATGTCCTTTAAACACGAACAAGGACGACACCCTTACATCAACATGCTCGTGTGAGCGATCTATACGCAGGTCCACGCATCGCGATACGCCCCTCATTTAGAGAAGTGCATGATTGGCAATCGCCGCCAAGCAGCAGCGAATGGTCAACGCCCAGCCCAGTCACCAGCAGACCGCGTTGCCCAAGCTTAACAACGGAGCTGCGAAGGTCCAAGACATCGACACTCGGCGATACAAATTGATGTCGTGTTGTATTGTACATTGCAGGTAAAAATGTACATGGTTGGTGCACGTGCGTGTAGCTTGAGCTCTTTGCCTTTTTCTCAGTATTCATAAGAGACAGGAGGCAAGCAGCTGGCTAAAAGGTCGGTAAGTCCTAGTCAGAAAACAAATCGTCGTCAAACTCGGAAAGCGGCTTTTGAGACGATTCAATCGCACTATGCTCACCCTCACACTCCCACTGCGCGTCTTGGTCGTCCTCCGTAGTTGTCTCGTCAACTAACTCGTCTTCGTATCCAGGGTCAGCGGCAGCCTCATCAGTCGCGTATTCGCCTTCGCCCTCGGCTTGAGCTTCTCCCTCCACTTCTTCGCCTTCGACGCAGTACTCTCCGTCAGGCTCAAACGGCGTGTCCACTTCGAACGGCCAGCCCTCCGGTGGTGTCCACGCGCTCTCTCCAGTCTCGTGGTTGAACCAGAAGTAGTGGTTGTGTTTGGATCGAAGCCCTTCTCCCAGTCACCGAACATCTCGGCTTCTTCGTCGTCGGCGTCTTCGGCTTCAGACAGCGAGTTCTCTTCCTCCGGTTGGTCAGGTGGGATTTCGTCATCAGCGTCAACGGCATCAGCGTCAAACTCCTGGTTCTCCGGATCGTCGAGTGTGGGTTCAGCAAAAAGCTCTTCGTCTTCGTGGGTTCCAAAGTCGTCGTCAACGAGATCACCAGAGACGGCTGTTGGTGTTACTTCAGTGGCGTCGTACACCTCAACCACTTCGGGCTCTTCGGTGTATTCCTGCTGCACTTCGTCTTCTTCCTGGAAAATTTCGTCCGAGGGGTCAGCAGCTGCAGCAGTTTCTCCATCGCCAGCGTCCGTGTCAAGATCATCCAGAGCAGTTGAATCCGTCATCAACCACGCATCGTCAGTCTCGTCATCGAGTGCTGCTGTCTCTGAAGGATCAAAATCGTTTGCCGCTAGAGGCAATCGCGTGACCAAGCTAGGAGACGAAGTCGCCGGCTCTTCAAGTACTGGTGGTGACGTCTCGCGTATTTCAGCAGAAGCTTCCGCCATAAAGCCTCCACCCTGCGTCTTTTCCCTGTGCTGCTCCTCCTCATCGTCACTACCAGCATCTGGAGTGTTCAGAATCGCTCGAAGATCATTCGTGCGCAGCGATTTACAGAATGTGCGGATCGCACTGGACCCAGGAGCGTGCATCTCAAGTTTTTCCAGAAGCTGGCGCATGCTTTTCTTCACGACACCCAGTCTCTCGAACGCCTGTGTGCACTCGGTTGCTCTCGCGTGGTGTTCTTTGTAGTCTCGGATTTTGGCGTACAGTGCATGGCTTTCGCGCTCGTCCAAGATATCCAGCGCTTCGAGACTTCCACGGTACTCTTTGAGCTTCTCTCTCGGAGAAAGGGCTGCTGCTCTGCTTTCGCTCCACGGCCGACTACGCGAGCGTCGACCTGGTGCACTCGTACCGGTGCCACTACCTCTCGTTCGTGCGCATGGAGGCATCACAGCGCACGCCAAGGGCTTTGTGCTCGGAGGGTTCGCCGGGTTCTTCAGCATCTACGAAACCTCGGTACGTTGTATGCGCCACTCTGTACAAGTCGGTGCGCGTCTGGAATTACGAGCTCAGAAGCTACGAGCTGCTGCACCAGTGCTCGGAAGAGCCGCAGGCGCTGGGGCTCCATCCGTGCGGCTTCCAGGTCATTGTCGCGTTCAAAGAGCGCGTGCGCGTGTACAACATCCTGCTCGAGAGCCTGGAGCAGGTGCGCGAGCCCTCGATCAAACCCTGTCGCGCGACCCGGTATTCGCGCGGCGGCCACTTGTTCGCGTGCGCCTCGGGGCTCACGGTCATTGTCTTTCGAAGCTACACGGTGCGATCTTGTCTTTTGTGATTGGGATACACTGTTGCCAGCACTTTACCATGAGTCTAACATTGTTGTGACGTGTTGACTGGTTAGTTTGAAGCCGTGCACACATTGGCGCGGTGCACTGCCTCACATGGAGCAAAGACGACTTCTTCCTGTACTCGACCCGCGCACGACGGCGCGATCTACCGGTGGAACATCACTACAGGTCTGTCAATTTTGGTGTCACAAGATCAATTCGCTGCTGTGCATTAGCATTGTTATCATTATGCGTGTGGTGTTTGGTAGGCACTCGCTCTGAGGAGATGCAGCATGTGGTCAAGCAGTGTCAGTACGAAGCGCTGGTGGCCGATGAGAAAGACCCGAAAGTGGTCGTCGAGCTCGGTCGACCTGGTCAAGCAGCAAGTGAAGAAGAAGGCGATGGTTGCGTTCGTCGACTCGGTGCTCATCACTCGCGACGACCTCGAGGAGCGCCACACGGCACTTGTGGAGCTCCGCCAGCGCTACGAGCAGGTCAAGGCCGACGTGGAGTTTGCGCTGCACCGCAAGGAGAACGAATGGATCGACCGTTGCGGATCATCAAGGAAGAGTGCGAGACGTTGGTGGTCCAGGAGTGGCTCCGGTACGAAGAGCTCGAGTCTCGGCACCAGCTCGCTGGCCGCAAGCACCTGGAAGAGCTCGCTCAGAAAGAGGCGAACCATGTGAAAATGACGCAGGAGCCCGAGAACCAGTACGAGCGCAAGCTCGCGCAGGAGATCGCGCAGTACGATGCGCTCTCCGAGACGCTCGAGCAGACCCGGCAGCGATGCGAGGCGCTAATCGAATCCCAGGACAACCAGCACCGCGGCACGCTCCACGTCGAGTGGAAGGCGCCGTACGCACGCACGAAAGAGCAGAACGAGATCATCAAGCGGCTGCACGACGACCTCAAGTACAACCACGTCAAATTTGAAGAGGTGCTCCACCAGGAGGAGACCGAGTACGAGCAGGAGCTCCAGAAAGTGCGCGCCGAGTACGAGAAGCAGCTGGACATTGAGCGCCAGAGCACGGCGATCAAGCAGGGCCAGCTGAGCACCACGAACACGAAGCTCGAGTCGCTCAAGAAGAAGATCCAGGAGCTCAAGGCGTCGTCGCACGCGCGCGACGTGCTGTTTGTGACTGAGAAGGCCAAGACCGCGAAGCTCGAGTCGACGCTCTCGCACTACGAGAAGCACTTTGAGACGTGCAAGTTCTCGCTCGCCGACAAGGACAAGGCGATCCAGGGGCTCAAGTCGTCGAACCGCGTGCTGGAGAACTTTCGGTCGGTGCTCCACCACCGGGTCGACAACCTCGAGGTTGAGAAAGCACCGATGCAGGACCACATGAAGCACCTGGAGACGCACATCGCGGACATGCAGAACGAGCTCTTTGACGAATTCAAGACCAAGGCTGCGATCGACAAGGAGATCGAGAACAAGGACGCGAAAGTGAAGATGCTGCTGCACGAAGTCAAGATGCTCCGCCAGAGCACGCTCAAGAAGGAGTACTCGATGAGCGAGATGACCCGAGAGCTCACGCGGCTCGCGCAGATCACAAACCTGAAGGAGATGGAGGTCGCCGTGAAGGACGCCTACAAGACGTTTGTGATCGGCGAGCACGTGCACAAGAAGCCCCCAAAGTCGACGATGCTCATGACGCAGCTCGCAGGGTCGAGGCAGGACGAGTTGGCTACCAGCAATAACAACAACAACAACAACAGCTCGCCCGCGAAGCGAGGTGGAACTCCGCAGCAAGGACGCGTGCCAGCTACAGCAGCACCATCCCCAGTCAAAGGCAAACAGGGTCGACAGGACACGCCTTCAAAGGAGATTCAGCAACAACAGCAGCAACAAAATCGAGGAGGAACCTCTAGCGCGGCGACGGATGAAGCCCTGGGCTACGACTGCAAGCAGGCGGTGGACGAGTCAGTCAAGCAGATGGAGTACATGAGTCGCACGATCCAGACGCTGCGCAACGCGCTCGAGGACACAAAGCTCAAGGCGGACCGCATCCGGCGAGACTCGGTCGCGGAAGGCAGCATCCTCATCGACGAGCGCAACAAGCTGCGCAAGGAGAACAAGCGGCTGCTCATGAAGATCCGCGAGCTGGACCACGCGATGAGCGCTGCAAATGGGTCGTTTGGGAACTACTCTATCTCTACCAGTGGCTTGAAGTCCCCGTTGGAGTCTGCTGGGACCTCAGCGAAGGAGATGCACGCGAGCTTCTCGTGTCCAGAGATCATCGCGCCGCTGCAATTGTCGCCAGAGAGTGAGTTCCTGAGTTTGGACACCACTGCGATCAACAATACTACGCCATCGAAGCTTCTAATGCCGCTCTCGGGCACGCCGCTGTCCAAGCAGAAACAGCTACAACAGCAGCGCAAGCACCTCGCAAGTCCATCGCCATCGTCGTCATCGTCATCGCTGAGCTCCAGACACGGCGGCGGCACGGGCAACAACATGCTGCCGTTCGCGCGCCTCGAGCTCGAGCGCGAGAAACGCAGCGGCCGCGTGTCCAAAGTCGACGAGATGGCGCAGCTGGTCGAGCGCCAGAAGAAAGAGATCCAGCGTCTGCAGAGCTAAGTGCAGCTTCTCCTGGCAGCGGAAGAGCCGAACGGTAAGCAGAGAATTACCGTTTCCTCCCATGAGCGTTCTCATCAATGTGCCGATGATGTGCTGATGATGATGATTCTTTCGGTTTGTGTTTACAGTTCTCGGGTCGTGGCATATGTCCAACGGCCACCATGACGAGTCGCGCCGGCACGCCCTCTGCAAAAGAGAGCACGCTCTTTTCGTCATCAGCCTCAGCTTCAACAGATCTCTCGCGAGGGTCTCCGATCGCGTCGGCGCGGATAGGCGTGCTCCGGTCGATCCACCTGCAGTCCGCGGCCCCGCTGCACTCGTCGTTCGTGCTCACACCGAGCGAGCAGCTCTCGTCATCTGCAGTCTCGTCGTCACCCAGCAGCGACGATGGACCATAAAGGTCCGCTAGCACGGACAGACCGACAGACAGGGGGACGGGATCAGCAAGATACATTCAGACACATCAACGGATGTGTCAACTGTCGCGAAGAGCTCAGTGAGAGACAGTTGACCAGCAGTCTGTTCACTTGAGCGTGAATCAGGAAATCAGGATCAGCAGATCTTCAAAGAGCGCCGAGACCGTCGCCTCCACGCGTCAACTGCCATTTTCTTTCCATGACGACCAGCGCGGTGCGTTGAAGTGCATTGGTGCTCTTGCAAAGCTCATGAAGAGAGAGCGCGTCAGAGGCGAATCTCTGATGAGCCATACACTACGGTATATTAACAGAGACTCTCTCTCTCTCTCTCTGGACGGATCCCAGCCAGTCATGTTGATTTGGCAGGTTTCTCATCACGGAACGCTTTAGCGGTTTCACGAATTGACACTCGAATTTTTTGTTTCTATTGCTTGCTCCATACTAAAGTAAGAGATCCAGTCTATATATTTGATAAATCGACAGCTGCCCCACTAGATTTGATGGCAAGATCGGCAGAAAGATACATACACTTGCCTCACCTCACAAGCCAGCCAAATAAGAAACGCATATTCACAGAAGAAAAAGCCTCGACGCTTGACATTTTGCATCGCACGCTGAGCTGAGCTGGCGACACCACCACCACCAAGTGCGTTGCGCGCATGCATGCTCAGCTCTCTCGCTCTCTCTGAGCCGAGCGTGTCGCACCAATGCACAATGGACAAAGCGTGAAACCGCGCGCGCCGGATTCATTTGCTTCATCAATCACATGGCTGCCCTCTTGAGATGGCATTCTTTCCACATTTTGCCTTCCGCGCTCTCTCTCTTGAGAGCTCTTGCTGCTGGACTGAGGATCCCTGGTGGTGCAATCAGGATGGGGGCGGTGATTCGACTTGTGCGTGGACATCATCATCACGACACGCGGTTGATATTTTACAACACCAGCTGGCGGTGTCTCCGCTTGGCATCCTCCTCATCAATGGCCGAGCGCCATATTGCCAGCCAGCCAAGCAACCCATTTGCCGCAGCCTCACATGTCACGGAGCTTTGGGGAATTCCGACAACATTCCGGCAAAAATCCAGAATCCAAGACAAGTTGGTCCTGGTTTCCTCATTTTTGGCTTTGATTTCCTGAGTTTTGGCTTTGGGAAGGATCGGATTACGACAACAAGCGGACTTGTATCAGAAAGAGGAGGGAGCTGATTGGCTGGCTCAGAACCTGAGACTTGTGGTCCACTGTTTCAGGTTGTTTGCTTGTCACGTTTGCAGTCACCAACGGTGTTGACGCGCGACTTGTTGACGCTGTCGAGGCATCCATTTCGCAGGTTTGGCCAGCGTCATCCACGCAAAATTTGCAACCATCATTGTCTTCTGCGAGCGCCTGTGAATTTGTTGCACGAGGCGGTGCTGGTGCTTTCGCATTTGCTTCCATTCATTAGACATGCAGTTGTAAGACAGACAGGTAGACAGGACAAATAGGACTCACACACACACACACGCCAGTCTCTCACTCTCTTTCTACGAGTTTCTCTCCTCAACGTCGAAGTCGAATCGCGCGGCGAGAGAAGAATAGATAGATAGATGGTATAGCCAAGAATGACGTGATGGTTTTGTCATCTTTCCATGGGCAGTTTGCTGTTATAAGTGCGAGTCGTTTTCTTTCCGAAATAGAATAGAAGGGCGTTTTGCTCGTTCTTGGCATTATGCTGTTGGGCCGATCTCGATCTCGCTCTCACATCTCGATCTTTTTTCTTCTTCTTTTCTGCTGCGGGTCCGTATCATTTTCGTTGTCCCCACATATAATAAGAAGCTCTATCTAACTTTCGATGGCGGTCATCGCAGCTATCTGTGCGAGAATGCAGCGAGCGATCCTTTTCGTAAAGAGCGATCCCATTATTGAACGAGTCAGTCAGTTGGGTGTTTTTGCCCGCCAAATGAAAATGGCTCACAATTTTAAACGTTATAGTAGGCGACGGCTCGCTCGGTTTCTGAGTCCATCTGAGGAAAGAGTGGTGATGATGTATACACACGACCCTGATCCCCTTTTCCGCCTCTTTTCTGTTCTGTTTCCTGCAAGTCGCGCAATCATCCACGGAAATGGCTCGTAAACGAAAATAGGCAAGAGCACTTTGGCGGTTTATGTTTATAACCGCACTCCCCAAGCCAAAAGCCAAAGCCTTGAAAAAGAACGCACTTCAACCCGCCAGCCCCAGTCAGTCAGACAGCTCCCGCTCAGTTCTCTCTCGGCCATCTCATTCCAACTTGCGACCGGCCGACACCACATCACACGCTCACGCGCACGCGCACGCACAGCACTCTCGCATTACAACGAGAGCCCACGCAAGTCACACGAGCCCCATTCATTGCCTCACTCGCGTGCAATAAGCCAGTTCCAGCGCAGGCTCAAGCATCAAGACTCAGTGACCTTCACTCCTTCCGCTCGATAGAAGGAAGAAAAGTCACACACCTTCCAGTACTGTACGCACGGTACCTTCAGCCTTCCAGCCTTCTGTTCCAGCGAGCGAGTGAGCGACATCCAGACCAGCCAACGCTTTGGGTGCTGCGTGTCTGCCGCCGTCGTCGTCGTCCATTACAAAATCGAACCAGTCGAGTGGAAGCAGAACAAGAGAAAGAAACAAGAGAAGCGGCTGAGCGCGTCTCTTTCTGTGTGATTCAGACGCATAGAAGAAGAACAAGAAGGCTACACCCAGCCATCTATCTATCCTTTCCAGGAAGGCTACAAGCGCAGTCTGCTCATTCGGTCGAAGCGAAAGAACCGAGCGAGACGTCCAGAGCCCAGTCGTTTTCTTCTATCCATCGATCGATTCAAGCCATCTAGCGATCGCATCCATCTCATCTATCCCGTCCGACTTACTGCCTCAAGCCCCAACGCAAGAGCGCGTGAGCGATCGGCATTTGCGATTCGGAAGCGCAGTACTCAAGCCCCACAGAAAAAGCCCGCTTTTTCGATTACTATATTCAAGATGGACCTCGCGATCCGAGTGAACGTGCGCTACGCGGCGCCGCCCAACTCGCAGATCAAGGACGCGCTGCGTCTGTTCAAGAGCCCGCGCTGGGTGCAGTCGATCATCCGCTACATCATGCCGCAGCTCAACAGCGTCTCGCCTGCCGCCGTGCACGTGATCGACGCGCTCAAGAAGAGCATGGTCGCCCCCGAGTGCGACGCCGCGAGCTGCGTCGTGTGCATGGAAGCCATGAAGAACCCGTGCGTCGAGCTGCCCTGCCGCCACCAGTTCCACGAGCACTGCATCGAGCCGTGGCTCAAGATGCACAGCACGTGCCCGACGTGCCGCCACCAGCTGCCCACGGACGCGTACACCAACTACAGCGTGTACGCGATCAACACGACGATCATCCTGCAGCAGTCCCAAGCGCGGATGCCGACCGCCGAGCTGCTCGAGTTACCTGCCAGCAACCAGATCATTCGCGCGATCGTGAACGCGCGCGTGCGAAGGAACGTGCCCAACGACACCCACCCACAGGCGCCAGTGCTGTCGTCCACCTCGGCCGCGACGGAGAACCTGCCGCTCACTGCGGTGGAGCTGCCGATGCTCGTGCAGGACGCGCCGGTGATGAACGCCAGCGTGCTGCAGCGTGGCACCGAGCTGTCTGCGGCGCTGCCTCCATGCATTTCCGAGCCAGTGGTGCCTGTGCTGCAGCGCAACTCGGCGCGTCGACGATGCCGCGAGGAGGACGCGTCGCGCATGAACAAGCGCGCGCGGCTGAGCGAGTCCGCGGAGGAGCAGGACATCTCCACGTCGGTATGAAAGGCCACAAGTGGCGGAACCCAATTTTAGACTTTCAGGTAATAGGAACACACACTTAATTATGCAGCCAGCGAGCGGAGTGACGGAGTGAAGTGAGTGGCATGAGGTAGTCAGAGAGACCAAATAGGCAGTCGGTCTCTCTCTCTCTCTCTCATTCTGCCACACGCTCAGCCAGCCATCCATCGCCAGCCATTTTCACTCAAGACGAACCAAGGCAATACAATTTGTACCAGTAGACAAACAACACACTTGATGCTTTGCCTTTTTATTGTCATCCTTTGAGCTCTACAGCAGCAATTGCGGCGTGAGCTTGGATCGCATGGACAGGATGCGCACGAGCTCGAAGAGGTCCATGGCGGAGTCGCTGGTGACGTCAGGCGGGTGACTCACGGTCCACGCGACAATCTCGTTGAACGGCGCCACCAGTTGCGTAATCTTTGCTGTCGACGAGGACGCACTGCTTGGCTTCACTGCTTTCGTCCCGTTGTTGGGGCTGTCAGCATGGCTGGCGATCAGTAGGATGACGCACACCACGTGCAGCAGCATGACGTACTGGTCGTCCTCGCCGCGGATCTCCATCGTCAGCGCTGGGTCGTTCACAACCGCGGAGCCGCTCGCACACGCTAGTGGCAACAGTAACGACAGCGCTCGACGCCATTCCAGCACATTCGGCAGCTTCTGTGGTGCTGCAGCTTGACTGTCATCACCGTCTTCTTCTTTACCAAGCAGCAGGTTGACGAGCATCCCAAGCGCGAGCGTGAGCGTCGGGATGCTGGGACCATCGCTGCCACTGCTAGGATATGCGCTGTCGGCGATCTGCGTGCAGAGCGAGCAGCAGAAGCGCAGCAGGCGCTTGAGCACAAGAGCGTCTTGAGAAAGCGCCATGGCGCCTTCGGAGGTCGCACTGATCTGCAGCAATCCAGGCAATAGGAAGTGGAGCTGGTCGATATTCTGCACACTGAGCTGCTCGTCTGTCTCTGCAGTTCTCTCGTCATCCACTTCATCGTCCGAGTCCAGCTCGTCATCGGAATCCAGTTCTTCTTCTTCTACTTCTCGGATGCTGCTAATGCTCGCTTGTGGTGGTTGTGACGCCATCAGCAATGGCTCGTAGAGCACCAGGAAGGGAACCAAGTCCACGAGTTGCGCCATGCACGAGTCGGAATCCTCGGCGATCCAGGCGCTGACCACGCGCACGCTCGCGTACACGACCGCGTCCAGTTGGAAGACTGAGGTCGCGTGGCTCTCTTTCAAGTCGCGGTGTCGATGCGTCTTCATGTACTCGCGCGCCAGGGTGAGGAACTCCAGGATCACCGTGAACGCCTGCCCAAAGGACTGCTTCATCTCCAGCAACACGTCGTACGGGAGCGTCAGCTCTCTATCGTCAGCATCGCTGCCATCGTCCAGGCTGGCGACTAGCGCACCAATGACCATCTCGACAATGTCGTAGCACACGGGGAGCACGTGGAGCACGCGCTGGACCTCACGTTCCTGGCGCTCGGCCTCGTCCACTTGCTCGAGCTTCTTCTCTTCCATCTGGACGAGCGCGAGCTCCACGTCGTCCAGCATGAGCTTGATCTCGATGGACACAAGCTTGAGCACGACCAGCACAAACTTTCCCCCCGAGACAGACTCGGGTGCCCCCATTCGTTGCGAGTCTGCCGTATTCGTCGTGGTCATGATATCCGAGAGCATCCACGACGTCCCCGCGTGCTTCGTCAGCTGATGGATGAACTTGAGGCACTCGTCGCGCTCCTGATGTGGCCATTTCGAGCGCAGAAAGCGGAGAATACCCTGACGAACACTGTCGAGATGCGGACGAAGCAGCTCAAACGACACTCTCTCACCTTCCTCTTGTTGCTGATCAATCAGCGCCATGAACTTGTTGAATACTGAGAGCACTCGGATGGACACCGCGCCGCTGGTGTGTGCGAAATTCGCGCAAATGAATATTGAGTCACTTTGCGAGAGCGTGGTCCAGAGCGCTGGTTCACTGGCGAGTTTGTCGAAGAGCGACCAGAGCGCTTCCAGAGTACTGTATGTAGCTTGCTGGCTGGCTTCGTTGGTCTTGGTTTCAGCATCGAGACTGGATGTCGCTGCTGCTTGTGTCTGCTTCTTGATTGCGCTGATCGCTTGTGCCAGAACGTTTGAGCTTAAAAAGAGCTACACATGCACCAATTCGAGATACCACAGTAAGCGCTGAGTTTGTAATCTGAGAGCTTAATGACAGTGAATGGATGCGTAGTAACGTACGTGCTTGCCCTTCGCGGTGTCCAGTACGCCGTTCAGGATACGAAAGCAGTCGCCCTGGGCTTCTCGCGTAGAGCTCTGGGATTCGAGTTGGTCCACGAGGAACTTGATCAGCTTCTCGTCCGCAAACTGCTCAGCAATCGATACATCGCTACAAAAGCTGCACAACGAGAGAGAGCGTAGGCATTTAACGAATAGCCACTCAATTCTCAATAGCATGTCGTTGATAACGAGCGGCGTACCTGGCGATGAGATTGAGACCCAGCGTCTGGAATGAAGACAGCGAGCCTTCCGCATCGGCTCCTGGTAAACACACACGACCACATATACCCGCGTAGTCAGTATACATACGAGGGCCACAATCATGCACGCATACACAACCAGCAATCAAGTACCTTTTGTATGCAGTAGCCGCAGGAAGAACTTGACACCGACGGTCGCGAGCACCTGGCAGCGCACTTGCTGCAGCCGTTCCCAGGGCAGGTCGTTGAGCTTCGTGACCATGAGCAGCCCCGCGAACTTGTGCTCGTCCGACTTGCCCTGCAGGATCTGCAGACAGTGCTGGATCTTCTGCTCCACCGCCGCGCTATTATCAGCCGCTGCTGTCATTACTGCTGGTGCAGACGCTGGCGCATGGACCATCTCTTCTTCTGCTGGAGCCATGATGGTCAATTCTGGATTTGTGACATGGTTTCGACTGGTTTGACGGGTCAACTCACTTTAGTGATAATGTAACCACTTTTAGTGACATGGAGGTGGACGAAAAGAAGAATTGATGAAATGGGTACAGACAGCCAAGTGTCGAAGCAACACTTTGCCATTTTCTTAATGGGAGAAACTCTTCTCAATGTACAGCCTCGCTCATGCGTGAGTATCGCAGAGAGTGCGATGCCACTCCTCAAAACTATGGAGACCGAGAATCTACATGAAGTCCTCTTCGTACGCGTTGACGCTACTCAGATCCGCCGCCGCCTCCATTTTGCTGCCAGACTCGATTTTGTCTCGCGTCATGAGCGTCCTGGGGGCAAAGAACCATACACGAAGCGTGAGTACAAAGTCACTTATATGAGTTGTACTTGGACAGCCGAAGCATTCTGGTACGTACGAGTAGCTGCGGAGCTCTTTCTGCTGCTTGTACTCCTCTTTGGCTTTTCGCTCGGCCGCTTCGACAACTTGGCGCTGCTTCTTGCGCTCGGCCTTGTACAGCAGCTCCCGCTGTCGTCTTTCCTCTATTTGCATCCAGGTACAATAAATTAGCATTTACTAGTACTGCACTGGAATACCAGGTACGGGCTCAATACGCGAGCACAAACCTTCCAAGTCCGGGTACTTCTCCACTTTGGTTCGGTTGAGCGCCTTGATGATGTCGCGGTCCTTCTCCTTCACGACGTACGTGCGCACCTAGATACCAGATATTTGACAGCAATACTTTACTGAATAGACCCGATTTTTACCCATTGAGACCCACAAATTATAGGTGGACGTACTCTGTCGGGGTGGTTGAAGCCGACTTCGCCAACTTCCATCGACTGGGTCTTCTTCAAGTTGCGCCATTTCGTGTACACCTATTGCCAGACACATTTCAAGACAAGTATCCTACGTTTGCATCCATTTGCGCTAAAAGAGCGCGGATTTGTGTGCGTGCGTACCACAGCGACGCTCTTCTTCTTGGAGCCTTCAATCGAGTTTTCCTGTGGCAATCGTAGAATATTGGCTTACAAACTGCATTAATACAAAATCAATTGAAACAAGCGGATCACACCTTCACGAGCTGAGCGCATTCCTCAAGACACGTTTCCGAGACGTCGTCCACCGCTGACTTGCCCTATTACGCCAGAAAGAATCGCGTTAGCAGCATTGGCAGTAGCAGAGGAGCTGCTTGGAGCAACAGCAGGAGCTCAAAGACCAACCAACCATCGGCAATCGAAGGTAGACGTGCGCAGACGACAAGTCATCGACGTGAAACCTGCGCATCCAGGAACACACAAAATACAGCGCGTCAGCGTGAAAGGCGATAGCGCGAATGAAAAGCGCCATCACAAGAAGGAATGCGCACCAGATATCCTCGAGGAAGCCGTATCGGATGAGGTCTTCGTTCTCAAACTTGTCCTTGCCCATGTAGATGGTGTGGCCCTCTGGATGGTCGACAGCAGCAGCAGCAACCAGCATCAGCAAGAGCGCGTGAGTTTGGGTGGCTATATGCAAGAAACGCTCATAAAGAAAGCAAGCCATGGACACGCACCAGAGGACGTGAAGTAGAACACCATTGCTTCCTTCTGCTGCTTCTTCGTTGATCAATTCGCTCACAGAATCCGGATTGACATTCAAAATGCACGCTCAGGTTTCGTGGCGCCTGTCTGACCATTTCAGCCAATCAAGCACCCGACGCTATCCTATTCGCTAAAATCAAAATGTGCCACTTTGATGGTACAGTGTACCATGTTTATCCGTTCATGGCGGTACACAAGAGTCAGCACTCCCTCTTTGGCTGTCACAGAGAGCAAGTGCCTTGAAGTCCCTCGCAGTGGAAAGAAAACAAGCGATCGCGCGTTTGCGGGCACGAGTCGACAACGTGTGATCGCTTGCTCTTCCATTGCCAGGTGGCTGAAGATTACCATGCGCCTTGTATCAATATATGGCATCACTATTGCTTGCATATTGATATGGGGCGGCAACGCATGCAGCATAAACCACACTCCACTTCTTAGAACTGAGATATAGGTTCAAAAATGTGGGTTTTGGATCGCTTCGCTTTCCAGTAAAAAAATGACTGCAAACCAACTGCACTCACCCAAAACAACGGAGAAGAGGGCTAGGGTGTCCCGCCGAATTTTCGTTTTCTGTTGTTTTTTGCCAACCCATTCCGCTGACAAGTTTTTTCTATCGGATCGCCCGGCCTGCGGTTTTCCATTCCTCAAAACGCTATGCACACATAAATTCAACTTTTTTATGAAATAACTTGGCAGAGGTAAATTATTACCATCAAGGTCCGCAACACTTTCTGGACTCCCTCCTTCCTTTTCAGCAGTTTTTTGCTCTTCACTGCGCTTCAGTATGGAACCGCGGGTCGTTTTCTGCTTCTCCCGAGCTATCCGGTCGGTCGCTTGTCGTCTGTCTGGCGCTCGTTCAAGTCAGAGAAAGCAGCGGAAAAAGCTCAACTCTTGGGAGCAAGCAGTTTCCCATCTGCCAGCCAGACGATAGATCAATAGCCGCAGCTTCTTAGCCCAAGAGCTCCTTGATACCTGCTCTCTGTGTCTGTGATCCAGTCGGTCAATATGCTCACCATGCGCTCGTTCACGCTGCTCGCGACGGCGGCGCTCGCGGCGCTTGTCGCGGTCCCCGCGGGCGTCAACGCGGCGGTGGAGGTCCCAAAGTACTACTGCGAGACGGACGCGGACTGCGAGGCCAAGTTCCCAGACACGGTCTGTATCGCGGTCGACAACTACGGCGACGTCGTGCGCAAGTGCACGCCCAACACGAAGGACCGTCCGGCGTGCCGCGGCGGCCAGCCGGGACTGTGTCCGTCCTACCAGAGCCCAGAGATCAGCTACCTGAACGCGCACTGCGTGTTCGTCGCAAAGGACGCCGATGCGACCGCGACCAGCTCGGCTGCTTCTGCGTCCGCGAGCTCCAGTGGTAGCGGTGCTGATGCGAGACGATTCCTGATGACGGCGGCGGACATGGCGTCGTCGAAGGCCACGGTGGAGACCGTCACGGCGTCGAGCGGAAGCAGCGCCAGTGCTGTTGTCGGCGACGCATCGTCAAGCGGTAGCTCGGCGGTGACCACCACGGGCGAGAACTTGGGCACGTACGCGAAGGTGACCATCGGCAAGAAGGTCGTGACCGGTCAGTTCGTGTGCATCGACGTGTCGGACTGCGAGAACAAGGCGTACGACACCACGACCTGCGCGCCGGCGACCTGTGGCTCCCCAAACTCGAAGGAGCAGTGCAACAATCACGGTACGTGCACGTACAAGAGCATCCAGACGATGAGCAAGCGCACGTGCATGTGCTACAAGGGTTTCCAGGGCGACAAGTGCCAGCAGGAAGTCTCGAGTGAATGTGACGTGGACTGCGGCATGGGCGGCGACTGTGTCGATGGCGAGTGCGTGTGCAAGAAGGGCTGGGACGGCAAGAAGTACAAGGACAAGCAGGGCAAGCCGAGCCAGCGCTGCACCAAGTGCACGAACGACCAGGCGTGCCAGAACGGCAACCCGTGCAACATTGAGACCGGCACGTGCGTGTGCAACCCGGGCTACTTTGGCTCGACGTGCGGCGCCACGGAGGACTCGTGCACGAACAAGAACTGCTACACGGGCAACTGCCAGGTGCTCGCGAACGGCAGCTCGGCGTGCTTCTGTCCGCTCTGCTCGCCGACGTGCGAGATGTGCAAGACCAAGGACTGCTCGACGTGTCCATCGGCGGGCTCGACCATCGAGATCTCCAAGGGCGTGGTCTTCGTGTCGGCGGTCTTTGCGCTCCTGATCGCCAACATCGCGCTCTAAGTGCGAGAGTGAGAGAGAAAGACGATCCACGTAAAGCCGTACAGCCCATTCTTAAGGTGTTGGCGCAGCCGATGATGATGTCGCCAATGTATTTCATTTTTTTTCTTCTTTTAGATTGCTTCGTGTCTTTCCTTCTTCTTGCTGTTTGAGAGTGAAAATGGGAATAAAAACACGAAGCTATTTGGTTGTTCTCATCCCTTGTGCGTGTTGTGGCATACTGTTTATAAAGATCTATATGCCAATGCGAACTTCTAATGGAGGTGGCCCTAGTCGATGAGCTCTCATGAAAGACGTACGAGCGTACAAGCTACATGAAGCAGACAGTAATTCCGACCCAAGTTCTAGTTTCGTGCATGCAAATGAGAAGCCAAGGCGTACGCACGAGGGAGGAGGAAATAGTCGGAACCTGGTCGGTCATTCGTCAAACGCATCGCCTTCCATTCCTCTCTGTTCTTCTCCTCCATACGGCCACCTGGTTCATTCCTTGGGTGTATTTGATTAACACTAGCTGTCTGCTGCCTGCTGTCTGCTTATGCGGAGGTGCCGTCGACGCTCATCATGAGCGTGATCGTGTCGCCCTTGAGCAGGATGCGTCCTAACGGTGTGCGCTTGAGGTTCTTCACGTCCAGCTCCTCGGCGTCGTCCAGCACGAGGTTCATGTATTCGTCAAAGCCCATAATGCGCCCCTCGATGCGGGAGTTCACCTGCTCGTATAACCAGATCTGAACGCGCGCTTTCTGTTGTTGGCAAGCAGCAGGACATGCATAATTAATAAAACTATCTGCACCCATCCACGTCCACACGCGGCTCAAACGACCGATAGGTATAGCGCCACTACAAGCACGTACGTTCTGGAGGAAGCGGAACATCAGGTTGATGGGCTGGGTCATCGGCTTCTGGACTTTCGTGCTCATGGTGCTTGCTGTTTTCTTGAAAAACTGGTGAAGTGGTGGTCGGGTTCTTGTGTGTTTTCGCTCTGTTCACAGGAAGGCACGGCACAGGAGCGGCATTCACACAGCGTTCGTTAGATACGAGCGTTAGTAGACACATACAGCGTACACCACATCGCGCTACGGCCTCCAGAGGCGACCGCATCCGCGCGCGCGATCTCATCAACCGCGTACCTCGTGCGTTGCTTTTGCTTTCCAAACTCCCTGCTGCAAAATGCACTGGTCGGGGTGGCTGTATTGCTACGCCTTTTCGACCAATCATAGCGCTCATTCATCAAATACTGCCGTTTGACTGGCTTAAAGGATTATTTATATGGTTCAAAAGATCGGATCTATTTTGCATGGATTTTTTGTTAGGAGTTTGGTATTGGGAAGAGCTACACAAAATGCAGCCAACATGCAGGCAGGCAGGTGTCCTGGAGCAAAACTTCAGATGACTTGGCTGTTCATGACCAATCCGTCATCTGTCACCGCTTTAGCCCATCATGAGCGACGCCACGACAGCGACAAGAATGGCTCCGATCGAAATAGTCACTGAAGACGCAGCGCTCGGGCACGTCGAGCAGTTCTTGGTCGGGCATTTCTGGCACTCAGGGTCGCAAATTGGGCACATGCACGTTGCGGTCGTATCCACCACCTGGCACATCCCAACACCGCAATCCAGCGTCACACAATCGTCTTCCACGCCGCCACAGGTGGCGCCAGTGTAGCCCGCGCCACAGTCGCACTTGCCAGTCTCGATGTCGCACGTGTTGCTGTTCTCGCACGCCAAGTCGCTCGTGCACTTGGTGCAGCGCGAGTCCGCTTTGCCCTGCTTGTTCTTGTACTTCTTGCCGTCGAAGCCCGCGTGACAGACGCATTCGCCGTCCACGCAGTCACCGCCCTGACCGCAGTCCACGTCACATTCACCCGACTCGGTCTTCTCACACTTGGTGCCCGAGAAACCCTTGTAGCACATGCAGCTGCGCATCTTGATGTCCTGCTTGCTGGTGTGCGTGCACGTGCCCTGGTTGGTGCACTGCTCGACCGAGGTCGAGTCACCGCACTTGGCAGGTCGGCACGTGGTTGGGTCAGCAGCCAAGTTGTCGCATTCAGACAAGTCCGCACACTTAAAGATGCCGTACACCGTCTGGTTGCCAATCTTGTATGACGCCGACTTCACCGCGGCCGCCATGGTGTCGCTCCCGCTCGAGGTGCTGTCACCGACAGAGGTTCCAGACGTCGTCGTCGAGTCGCTCGAGCCGCTCGATTCGGTGGTGGTTGTCGTGTCTTCAGCTGGAGCCACAGTCAACGGGGCTCTCGTGGCCGACGTCGTCGTCGATGAACCCGAGGACGAGCCCGCCGCCTTGACAGTCGCCGCTGGGGAAGTGGTGGTCTGCAGCTGACGCGCCGCAGTCGTCGCCGCTGGGGCGGTCGTCGTCGTCGTCGTCGTCGCCGTCACAGTGGCTGGCGCCACCGAGTCGTCCGCGACGAAGATGCAGTGCGCGTTCAGGTACCCTCTCGAGGTGTCTTGGTACGACGGACAGAGGCCGAACTGGCCAGCACGGCACGCTGGGCGAGCGACGGTGTTGGGCGTGCACTTGCTGATCGGGTCCTTCGCCTCGACCGTGATGCACACCGTGTTGGGCCAGCTCGCGCAGTCGTCGTCCGTCTTGCAGTAGTACGCCGGGGTCTTGGTCGTGTTCGTGGCGGCCGAGGCGCTCTGCGACGAGAGCGCCGCCGTCGCCAGCACGAGCATCCACGCGAATCCGCTGATCTGCATCCTGTCTGCTGATCTGCTGTGTCTTGATGCTTGGGCGTCTCTGGGCCGTTCTTGAGCTCTTCGCGTCGACTGCGCTGTTGGGAAATGGTTTGCCATAAAGCTTTTAGGCGAAAGAAAAGCCAATAGAGCGAGATGCGTGTAATTACTGTATATTAAAACCTAGAGAACCACGACTTCTAATTGTTTTGATTGGTGCTAACAGGGGTTCCTATAATTAAAGATGAATTATTCAGGCAAATCGTGTAGCGGATGTCAAGCCGCACAATTCCGTGCTGGTGTTGTATTTCATTATTTGCAAAGAGAGAGAAAATTTCCGGAAGAGAGTGCGAATCGCACCTGCCCACAGCGAAATGGCCTTTCTCTCTCTGAAACTGGTGAACAACCGAACGACAGCCAGAAAACCACCCCAACGCCAGTCTCCCAGCAAAGAATTGCAAAAAAGCAGGTGATTAATAATCGTCTCATGCGGGGGATTACAGCACTTGCTTTGGATGGCAGAGCACTGCCGCGCGTATGGGCTGGAGTAAATACATGAAACCTGTGTGTGTCGTGGGCATTATAAGCACTGGCATATTGTACGTCTTCCTCTTCTTCCCATTCACGCAAAATTTCGTATCTCACCCACTGCTTTTTCCTGCTTTTTCCTGGTGTATTACCTGACATGTCACTGAAATGCAAAGTAGGTCACTATTCCGAGAGACTCGTCATCACACAGGGTTTGGCGGCGACGCTTTGAGCTTTCAGATTCCTGGCAGTCTTCCAACGGACGCGGATGGATTACGCCTGAAACTGTTTGTCGCGCTTCCTGTGGCAAGCAGGACGCCTTGCTGCTTCCTTTGGCTTGCTCCAGGCAACCACAGCAGCAACGCGAGCCAGCAAGAGTGCCATGCAGTCGCCAAGCAGAGGCCAGCCAGGCATTATCAGCTGCATCGACCAAGACGAGGACGACCGCTCTGTAGGTACGAAGCTCCTTGAAGTCCGAGCTTGCTCTGGAAGCATTGCCGTGATCGCACTCTTGACATGTTGATCTCTCTCTCTCTCTCTTTCTCTCTCTCTCTCTCTCTCTGCCTCCTTTTGCCAGATTTCGCCGCCCAAGATGACGCATTTCTCGACTCTGTATCGGAAATGCTGCAGCGTCTAGCAGACGAGTGCGGCAAAGCGCTCGAGTGGTCCAGCGAGTCCGAGGCGATTGTTGGAGATGCGCGCGAGGCGTTCGAGAGCATTGCGAACATGTGCAGACACGCAGGACTGATAGTAACCAACACCGAGGAGCTCAATATATTCAAAACAAGCGACGATGATGCGCAGCCACTGGTTGTAGTGGTACTGATACAAGTTTGGCGATTGAGGTGCCGTCGCCCTGCTACTCAGACTCAGGGTTGTCCCAGCGACAGCCAAGTTCAACACAGTCATGTACAAACGCAAAGAGTGGAGCCTGGTCAACCCGAGCGGGGTCTGTGGAAGAGCGTGGTAATGACTCAAGGTTCGCGATGAGCCCAGTGCGGAGAGAGGAGATCATCGAAATCGAGCTCACGGATCTGCTCACGCACACGCACGAAGAGATCCAGCATTGCAGAAATGAGCTGACAGATAAAATTCATCAGACAGACGAGAGACTTTCGGAAGCCCAGTCGCAAACGCAAACAGACGTGCAAGCGCTTCAACGCGCACTCGAAACCTCCCAAATGGAGATGGCTAGGATCCAACAGGAAGTGCACGATACAAAGCAGAGTATGGAGGCTTTGCAGTCCTCCGTACTGGAATCCCAGAGATCGACGGAGGCAGCGATGAAAGAGCAGACGCGGCAGTGGAAGGCGATCTGCAACGACCCCATTGTCGAGAAGCGCAGCGTCGCCAAGAAGCTTGCAGAAGAGCGGGGCAAGTGCGCGTCGATGAAAGAGCATCTAGCAATGCATGACAACCAGGTTCACGCACGAGAGAGGCGGCCCAGTCCTCAACCCAGACGAGATGTCTACGCCAAACAGTATTCGCCTTCGCATATACCGGTGCCCGAGATAGAGGTAGAAGCGCCGAAAGTATCGTCGCTATGTCCAGCGAGTCCGCTAGCAGCAGCATTACCGGTAAAGTCATCGATGGATCGCGACTTTGAGCTCCTACACAGCGATCTGTACAGCGAGGGAAGAGACGACTCGATAGGCAGCAGCCCTGGCTTTCGATCAACATCGTCATCAGTAGCAGATAGCGGTCGTAGTGGCGATTGCAATGGCGCGTCCATACGCTCTCCAAAGCGCAAACTCACGTCCAGCGATCTGTCGACCTCGCAGCCATTCCGTCGCGAGCAGCAGCCACAGTGGTGGTGTCTCCTCTGGCGTGAAGCTGCAATTGAAACTGGAGCCGCAATCTGAGCGATCGTCAGCATCAACCGCGAGCTTCCAGCGGTACTACCTGTCTTCGAGGCAGCAGCTCTCCACCAGCAACAACAGCAATAGCAGTAGCGTTAGCCGCATAGCGCCACTCAGCTGAATAAATGCCCAATAGTGAACGAAGTGTACCCATCCGTCCATCCATTCAGGTCATCCATTCAAGTCGTCCCACCTCGATCTCTGAAACGCAAGATCCCCTGGCAAATTCGATCACCATTTTCGACAGGGTCTGCTATATTCAAACGACACGCAAAAAAAAACAAGCAAGTTGAAGTTGAGGTTTTTCGCCAGTCCAAATAAAACCTCAGCTCCTGCTTGTTGACGTCGGCATTCCGGAGTGGGTCTGCCGAGCGAGCAAGCAAGCAGCGTCACGGTCATTTCCCGAATCTTCCGCCATTCCCCATAGTGATCATGCGTGTCGTCCAGCCCCTCGCCATGCGCTTCAGCGCCCTCTCCGCCATCAAGCAGACCGCCACGCGCAATGGTGCCGCCACTGCTCAGCGCAGCGCCGGGTTCGCCACGCAGACCGCGCTGCCGGGATGGTTCAAGCGCATGCAGACCACGAACGAGTTCAACCTGCCGCGCCTGCCGGTGCCGCAGCTCGGCGACACGCTCGAGCGCTACTTGGAGACGATCCGCCCGCTCGTGAGCGAGAAGGAGTGGAAGGCGCACGCGAAGCTCGCGCACAAGTTTGAGAAGGAAGAGGGCCGCAAGCTGCAGGAGTTTTTGCTCAAGCGCGAGCTCTCGCAAGCCATGGGAAAGGCGTACCCGTTCAGCTACATTGAAGCCGACTGGGACAAGATGTACCTCGGCGGACGCTACGAGTCGCCGATCAACGTGAATCCGGCGTACGGCATCGTGGACGAGACCGAGGGCAACCTGAAAGGCATGATCCCGCGCTCGGCGGCGTTTGTGCGCTCGGCGGTCAAGTGGTGGGGAAAGGTCAAGAACAGCGAGCTGGAGCAGGACAAGAACCAGTGCATGTTCAGCTTTGCGCGCCAGTTCGGCACTGCGAAGATCCCGCAGCTCGAGCGCGACGTGCTGGTGTCCTCGCCGCGCTCGTCGCACATTGTGGTGCTCAAGGGCAAGCAATTCTTCAAGCTGAACGTGCTCAGCCCCGACGGCAAGCAGTTGCTTTCACAAGCTGCGCTTGAGAAGCGCCTCGACGAGATCTTGAACTCACCGGAGAAGTCGGAGCACGACGACCTCGACGTTTCCACGCTGAGTGCGGAAAACCGAGACGAATGGGCTCGCATTCGCGATGAGCTGATTGCGTTCGATGCCGTGAACGAGCAGTCGCTGAGCGCGATCGATTCCGCGCTTTTCGTGTTGGTGCTGGAGGAGCGCACGTCGCAAGACACGAAGGACCGCATGGAGCTGGCGCTGCACGGCAAGGGCTCTGGTCGCTGGTTTGACAAGGTGCAGGTCGCCGTCCAGCCGGACGGTCACCTGACCGTGAACTTTGAGCACTCGTTCTCGGACGGCACGTCGTGGAACCGCTGGCTGCACGAAGTGTGGCACGACATGCGCGGCACGAGCTCTGGGTTCTCACCATTGAAGGAGCTCCCGGAGTTTGTGGACGCGGACAAGCCAGCGAAGCTCCACTGGAAGCTCTCGAACAACCTCGTGGAAGACATCAAGAAGGCGGAGTCGAACTTTGCCAAGTTTGCCGGCAACCTCAACACGGAGTTCCTCGCGTACACGAACTTTGCCAAGAACGAGTGCAAGCAGTGGAAGCTGAGCCCCGACGGCGTGGCACAGATGGCGCTGCAGCTGGCGTTCGTTCGCGCGCACGGCAACGTCGCGGCGACGTACGAGTCGTGCTCGACGCGCAACTTTCTGCACGGACGCACGGAGACGATTCGCTCGCTCACGCCTGCGGCCGCCGAGTTTGCGCGCGCGGTCGCCGATGGTAACGCGTCGACGGAGACGCAGCGCGAGCTGTTTGTCACGGCCGTGAACCGCCACGTGGAGATGGCCAAGATGGCGCAGAAGGGTCTCGGCGTCGACCGCCACCTGACTGCGCTCGCGTCGATCGCGAACGAGAGCGGCGTGGAGAGCGAGTTCCTGAAGAGCCCCGTGCGCGCGGCGAGCACGAACTTCCAGATCTCGTCCAGCAACGTGACGACGCCGTTCCTGCAGTACTTCAACTTTGGCGCTGTCGTGCCGGACGGCTACGGCGTCGGCTACCTGCTGCACAGCGACACGATCAATGTGAGTCTGACCAACTTCAACGACAGCAGCATCACGGACGGCAAGAAGTACAAGCAGGCGATCACGGAGTCGCTCGACACGATCAAGGCGCTTGCGGACGCCACGCCAGCTCCATAAAGAAAGGTTGTTAGTTTGCCGTTCAAAAGTTGAGGGACCTGGAGGAATATACATGGAATATATGGTGAGAATAGTTTGACGATGACACTGTTGGTGGCAATGCGGCTCTTTGTGCAATGGTTGAGTTTGTCACTGCGCTTGGACCCTTAGCTTTTAAAGCTCTCCACAAAGTCAGCGATGACTTCCAGCACTCTGTTCATGAATCAAAGCAGCACGGAGCGAAGAGTTGACGAGCGCCACAGCGCTGTATCAGGTGCTTCAGCAAGGCAGGTTCACAACGAGAACTCGTGTAGCTATTTAAAACCCACAACACTGTCAAACTCTATTATGTGTAGCTATTTCCGAGTCTACTAAACTCTTCCTTTGTGTCACTATTCAAAGTTAGGTCACTCCATTCATCTTACCTTCAAGCAACCTCGCGGGTGGTTGTTTCAAGACACTCGAACTTCGTGCAACATCCGCTTATTTCGTGAAGCCTCACGTCTGCGTGGCGCATTGACAAAGAGCTTCAAGGCTTCAAGGCTCGCTCACGCGCTCCATATCCCTCTCGCTAGCAGGCTATCTGGCTGGCTGTGTGCGTGCGCACGTGCATTCGTAAGAAAGCTCAAGTATGGACGGGAAGGAGCCGCCGGCGTTCTTCTCTCCCGGCGGGCTGCTCAAGCGCGGCTGGGACGGTTTGAGCAGCCCCATCACCGCCGTCAAGGACTCGGTCATCGCCGCCACCACGCCGCGCTCGCTCATGACCCCTTCCTCTTCGAGTCGCACGGCGCAGCCGAGCCCTTCCGAGTACCCCAGCCTTTTCGGTGTGCGCACACCCTCGTCCACGCGCTCTGACGGCGGTCATTATGCTCACAGCATGTCGTCTTTCGGCGGCGAGCGGGAGCTCACAGCACCAGCGTCTGCGCGATCTGCGGGTGGCAGCGGTGCGGGCGGCTTTGGCAACAGCCACAGCTCGCGCACGAGCTCTCGGACAAGTTCGTCGTCCCGTGCAGGATCGAGAGGAGAGCTGCCGCCGCGACCAGACCCGAGAACAGGCTCGGCGTCGTCTTCGGGGTCGTCTTCTGCGTCGTCGTCTTCTGCGTCGTCGTCAGCGCTGAAGGACGTGGAGCACATGGACGAAGAAGAGCGCGCGTACCTTGAAGTGTGCCATCACAACCTGCACTCGGTGCTCACGAACCCAAAGGCGAGCAACTGGGGCGGCGCGCTGCTCGACGTGTTCTATCCGCTGGAGGCCGACATCCCGATGCTGCCATTTCCGGGACTCGACCTCGTGCACACGCGCGACTTTGATCCGTACTTGAAGAAATTCGGCAAGAACGCGAAAAAGTACGAAGAGAACCACGCCAAACCGATCAGCGAGCAGCTTTCTTCGAAGAACGTGCCCTCCATATCGGTCGCTGACGGTACGTGGCCCCCGTCGATTAGAAATGAACTTGATGGTGAATGTGTGCTTGGATGTGAACACGGCTAACGGACCGACGATTGTCAATTGATTTTGTACGGCAGAGGACGTCGCCAAGTGCCTGGACGTTGTTCCGAGCATGTTCTTCCGCCCGAATTTCGATCTGACCGACCCCGCGGTCTTTGAAGAAGTCATGAGCATGCAAACGTCCTCGACGCTCCAAGAAGAGGTACTCAGATGGCTGTGCAATGATGACATCGACTGTTCTGAAAAATGACTGAACCATTTTACATCGTTATTCTCTATTCTGTAGCTGACAGGATACCTCGATCGCGTCGAGTTCACACTGCTACGTCAGGTGTCGTCCCGATCCGACCGGTTCTTCGAAGCGTCTGCGAACCAGGAAGTGATGAAGCGATCGATCTCCGTCGCCTGCAACCAAGTCGCAACTCTCAGAAAGACGATGGATCGATTGCGAAATGGACTGGCAGACAAGACGCTCGACATTGTGAGCTTGCATCGCCGCCAGAAGCGCATCGCAGAGCTGCACGAAGTCGTGACGATGATCGAAAGCGTCAAGAACGCTGAGTCTGCAATCGACGCACTGGTGCAGTGTCAAGACTACACGAGCGCGTTGGATCTAATCGAGAGCGCGCAGACAACACTGAGAGAGCACTTGAGAGGTATCCATGGGCTGAGCTCGCTCGGCGACAAGTTCGACGGCTACCGCGGGTTCATCGTCACACAGATCTCGCAGCGGTTCATTTCGCTGGTCACGTCGCCCGAGTGGATGTTCCACGAAGACGATGCGTCGTCTTTTGAAACGCGGAGCCGCAGAGATAGCAGTAGTAGTAGCAGCATCACCAACAGCAAAGAGCTATACGCGTCAACTGCCGAGACGAAGCGTCTGATAGAAGTGCTCTTCCGACTGGACTCGATCAGCGATGTCGTCGCAAAATACCGTGATCAGCTGAACGAAGAGATCAAGGTCGTGGTCAAGACCGTGGTGACTGAGACCATCGCGGTGTCGAGTAGCAGCAAGAACAGCGTGGACAGCGGCGATGCAAACGGGTCGTCATCTGGCGCAGAGTCCAAGGTCTCCATCCAGCTGCGCGCACTCAAGTCGGACGAATTCCTGCAGTGCGTACAGATGATCTTTGAGCATCTCATCATGGTGCTCAAGCGCGCTGTCGTCGTCCAGGACCTCCTCGTGCACGCAATGCAGGAGAAGATCGATCAGGCGTCGCTGGAGGAGAAGAAAGACTTGGTGGCTGCTGCTGTCGCTAAACTGCATGAAGATAAGAGCGCAAGTACTGGTGGCAGCGGTGCTGAGAGCCAGGAGACGAAGAGTGGCGAAGGGTGGATGCCGTCCGAGATCTCGAGTGAAGACAAGGAAGTGCTCGGCGACTGGAAAATGAAGACCACGTGCGCGAACGTGATCCGCGAAATCGACGAAGTGATCCGCAAGACGTGCGAATTCTCGCAGCGAAGTGTGTCGAATCTGTTCGCCGTGCGGAAAGAGGTGCAGGCGACGTACACAATGCCGCAGTTGCGCCTGCTGTACGACACGACCATGGATTTTGTCGTGAACGTCGAGAAGCTCACGGGGAAGACGGACTACACGCTGCGTGGCGCGCTGTTCTCCCAACTCAAGCTGTTTTTGGAGAAATACCACCAAGCGCAAATGGCGAAATTGGTGTCGACTCTGGACCACGAGCTCTGGAAGAATACGGAGATCTCGGTCACGCGCCACAAAGCCTTGGAAGATTTGTCGAGCGGCCGAGGCGTGTCGTTGATCTTGTCGGACGACCGTGAGGTCGCTGGCGAGACTGCTGCGCCGTTCAAGGCGGTGTCGATTTGCGGCAAATCGTTCCGCATCGTCTGGTCCGTGCTGCTGATGCTGGAGATCGTGATGAACTACATGTCGTGCGCTGCGAACTTCCCGGTGCTCGCAACCGATGTGCTGCAACGATCGATTGAGATCTTCAGGGTGCGTGCGAGATTTTTCATGATATCTATTGTGTTGAGTACGGCGTTAATTGATGACTTGTGTCTCTGCTATCCAGCTATTTAATTCTAGGACGACGCAGCTCGTGCTTGGTGCGGGGGCGATGCAAATCGCGCGTCTGAAGAGTATTTCGGCCAGACATCTCGGTACGAATCGCATTTTCTTTCCCTTCTCGGCGGTGCATTTACCGGAACTAACCGAATGCGGCTCTTGTTTCTTTATCATTCGCAGCACTGGCGTCGCAGTCGCTCGACCTCGCCAGTACCCTGATTCCTCACATCAAAGCTGCGCTAGCGGCGCATTTTACTGACCGTCAGAAGCTGCTCCTGGACGAGTTCGACCACGTGTTGCGCGACTACGCCGAGCACAACGAGAAGATCTTTAGCAAGTTCACGAACATCGTCGAGGACCAGATCATGAAGCGCTTCCTGGAGAATGTGGCGGCAGAGGTGGGTATTCTTGCTTTTGAAGGGCGTGTGTTGTGATGGCAAGTATGAATTTTGCTGACTGACTGGTCGTATGTGTCATATGTGTGTGTTATGATGAATTAGGTGAACTACGACGCATCGAACCTCACGATCCCCACGAGTCCGATGCGAGGCATCACGCAAAGCACGCTCAAGCTCCACGCAGTGCTGCACCCCGTGCTTTCCCCCACGCAGATGAAGGACGTCATGTCGCGCGTGTTCGACATGTTCTCGCAGAAGCTGCCCGAGTGCTTCAAGCTCGTGCAGCCGAAGACCTCTGCCGGAAAGACTAGGTATGCGTGAAGAGGCTACTCTTTATCGATCCTTCTTGCGAACTGTGCCGTGTATGCTCACAATCTCTTCTATTTGTGCTGCTTGATTGATAAACAGAGTGCTCGAGGACATTGCTGTCTTCGTGGAGAGCTTCAAAGAGGTCCACGCAGTGGTGGAGTTCAATGGCGACGCGCTTCTCCGCCATTTCAAGGCGGCCTACAGCGTGTAGAAGCCCATGACGAAGAAGAGCAGAGTACCTGTTGGAATACACAAACACACACACGCAATGTTGAAAATTAAGCAAGCGGGTGGGGACCCTTGTTGAATAGAGAAGCGATCAACAACCTCCTTCATCGCCTCAACGCGCTTGCATTTGTGTCATGGCAACGTCACTCGAACCATTTCCACCATAAACCCATGTACCGGTACTATGTGCAATTGAGGCCGGCGCGTTGATACGCTCACTTGGTTGTCGCGAAGTCCAAGAAGCGACCAACTGCACGAAAATTGTTTATATATTGCAAGGCTTGTGGTGCGTTGTAATCCGGATAAGCGGAACTTTTGCAGCAAATCCGAGCGAGATGAACTTGGCCAATGCCGTTTGGCGACCTGCCCAACCGCCATCACCACGCTCATTGCGCTGCCATTTTGCTTGTCTTTTGCTTGCTTGCCTGTTCTCGATGGATGGATTTGCGCCGTCTGCGTGATCAACACCCGCACCTGGAATCAAATGTGATATGCGTCTCGGGGTGACAAAGAGAAAAGCGCCATTTCCCGGTGCCTTGTGTGGTGAGAGGGAGAAGCGCTTCCATCACACCAGCGTAGAACTCGGGAAGAGAAGAAGCCCACAGTCTTCGCTTCCGAAGACCCTTGACTTGAAGGTGCAGTCCTCGCATTCGAAAAGAACCCCCCGCATCATCTCTGTGGGATTCCGCGAAGATGCCGTCCATCTCACCCGATCCAAGTCCGTGGATGGACACGACACGGGTGTTGTTGGCAAGGAGCAGACAGAGATACGCAAGGTATGGAAAAAGATCCGCAACCAGCTTTGAAGTGTGCGCAATCTCCATACAGTGGAAAACTCCAGGCTCCCGTGTTTGAAACATTGAGAAGAGAAAACTGGGTCACCGTCACCGCGACCGCGACCCCAGATTGCCACCATCGACAAAACAATGACGCACCAGATTGACACACCAGATCGGTGCGTCCATTCAAAGATGGCACTGCGGGCTTATTTGTTGTCGCCAAGATGATCTCATCGTCCATCCGAAAATCAGTCTATCCATGGGGTGGAAGATCTTTTCGCGAAAGGTGGCGATCATGGTGACGCACCCTGTGTGTGTTGCAGCCAGCATGATTGGCTGTCGCGAAGTCTCGTTTGGCGATCGCCGATTGGTTAAGAAGTGCAGCGCGTCATCCCCCTCACACCAGCTGGTGTCGCCAAACGAACGACAGCTCGATCGCACGCACGCTCCTTGTTAAATTTTGCATGCAGCAGTTTGAAATCGGAGGACTTCTGCTTGGCGAGTATGGAAAAGCTAAACCGAGAGCCAGGTATTTCCACATCATCCTACACCAACAGCGTTGTCTGGTTCACATACTTACAGCGCTTTGACGGCGTTGAAAACCAGTCGGTGAAGAGCTGCTGGTGGTGGTGGTGCAGTGTTCAGGCACGCGTGCATTGTAAATGTAGACGGAGCGATAGAAACGGGAAACATGGTGGCACTGGGTTGCAAAGCCGATGCGGGCGGTTTTTTAAGTCGACGGGATGACAAGCACGCACAAGATCCTGTTTTTCGATGCTTTTTCGATTCGGATCTCTGTGCAAGAGGCACTGAATGTCAAAAGTATGGCCTCTGAGAATCGCATACTTGACTACAGAGTTATTTTTGAAATCAAACTGTGTTACTAAATAGAAACATAGGCACTGCTTATTTTGAAGAGGTTTATGCGTGCAAATAGGCTCGTGAAACCACGGAACTGGACGATCTTTTCACCCTTTCCAAGTGCAGGTGGTGACGCGCCGTGCAGCCTGGCGACTTTCCCATGTTTTTTCTTTTCCTTGGTTTCTTCACTGACCATCACTCTGCACGCACAGTCGCTCAGCAAGCACGCAGACTCCCACTTCTTGCGCCAGTCAAGCAAATGCTTGAAAAGCACATACATCTTGAAGCTTGGGCTTGGCTTGGGGTTGTCTGTCTGGCTGGCTGGAAGGACGGAATCCCACGCAGCACAGGAGACGTCACTTCCCAACTTGCGTCGTCGCGCGCACTCGCCCGCCCACCCACCCACCCACCCGCTCGTCTTCCTTCGTTCCGCCATTCATCCATTGACTGGTCGCATTGAAGACACCCGCGGTACCCAACGAGAAGAAACGCCTCCTGCAGTCTACGTGTTTAGACACACATCAAGATCAGCCCACCACACAACACGCGCGACGCATCGACTGGCACGCAAAGCAAAAGCATAAAGCATGGCGCTCTGGGGCACGCTGCGGCAGCGCATCGGCGGCGGCTCGACGCGCGCCGACTCGGACGCGTTCGTGGACGCCTTTTTCAAGAAAACCAAGCAGGACCCGCGCTGGGAGCTCGAGCGGCTCGAGAAGGACGTGGACGAGTTCATCGCGAACCAGCTCGCAGACAACCGCCGCGGCATCGCGCTCGTCACGTCCGGCGCGACCATCGTGCCGCTCGACGCGAACAACGACACGTTCGTGGATCTGTCGGCGAAGATCCAAGAGCACCAGGGACCGGCGTGCGCCGAGTACTTGCTGCATCTCGGGTACGCGGTCATCTTTTTGCACCGCGAGGACTCGATGCAGCCGTTCACGCGCCACTTCCAGAAATACATCCAGAACGGCGCGTTTATGAGCATGTTCCACGTGCGCGAGCAGGGGCTCGTGCTCGAAGGGCTGGATCTCGGGCAGCAGGTCAAGATGCAGGACATCACGCAGCTGTACAGCGACGCGAAAGACCGCCTGTTCAACGTCAGCTTCACGTCCGTGCAGCAGTACCTGATGCTGCTCCGCCTGACCACGAAAGCCGTGAACGCAGCAAACAACCGCGGAATCGTGATCTTGGCGGCGACGGTCATGGACTTTTACGTGCCCATGCACGAGCACGACCTCGCGAAGAAAGACAAGGGCGAGTTCTCGGTGAACTTTGTGCGCGTGCCGAAGCTGATCAAGCGCGTGCGCAAGGAGTGGTGCCCCAAGGCGTTTCTAGTGACGCTCAAGCACGAGTTCCAGGACGGCCAGATGATTGAAGCTGCGCACGGCGACATTGAGAAGTACGGCGTGGACGTCATTGCCGGCACGTACCGCCACGAGAACACGCACGAGATCCTGCTCATCACCGAGCAAGAGGACACGATCGTGAGTTGCCCTGAAGACGAAGACATCAATGACGCGTTTGCGTCAGCACTCGCGGACATGCACCGCAATTTCCGCAAGAAGCGCGAGATCCTGCAAAAGGGCAAGCAGCTGCTGCTGCTCTCGGCCAAGTTCTCGATGCTCAAGGAGAAAGATTTGATCAACGAAGACGCGAACGGGAACAAGAACGTCAAGTTCGGCAAAGGGGTCAAAATCTGCACGGACCGCCGCAATGGCGGCAAGGCGTCGGTGTACGAGCTCAAGCACATTTTCCAGAACAAGCGCCGCTGTGCGCGTGCCCACGTGTGGGAGAGCTCGGTGGAGCACAAGTCGGGCCACTCGACCACGGACGTGGTGGTGGCGTTCAGTCCTGCAGGCAACCCCGAGACGATCCGTGACGTGTGGGGCGATTTCTGGTCGGGCTGGGCGGAGAATGAGATCTCGGAGTTCAAGCAGCAGATGGGTACCGTGTCGCTCACGTCCGCGCTGAACGTTGTGACGTCGTCGATCTCGGGAGACTACAGTCCGGCGTCTGCGATCCTGCAGTTCATGTGGAGCAAGATCGGCTCGGCGTGGTCGGATGGCGAGCAGACGCGCATTCGCCAGAGCATCCAGAACATGATGGCGATGGGGCTGGACCGCGGTCTCATTGAGCCTCAGGACATCACGCCGCTGGATAAATTGATGGCGCGACCGCGCATCCAGCGCTTCAACTCGCTGGTGCTCGACCAGCCGCCTGTCTCGGTGCACTCGCACTCGCGCCGCCGCCGACGAGACAGTGACGAAGACAGCACGGACAGCAACCCGATCCGCCTGAGCAAGGCGCGCAGCGTGCGTGTGCACCGCGCCGTGCACGACTACATGCAGGACATGATCAAGGACGGCTTGCTGGACACGATCATGAAGTACGTGGAGCAAGGAGCAGCGGTGCACATCACAGGCTACAGCATGGGCGGCATGCTCGGTCAGTTATTTATGCTCTACCTGGGCGACCGTGCGCGCATGGAAGGACTGGACGCGAGCCAGATCAACATGGTGGGCTTTGGCTCGCCGCGCATCGGCGACATTGGCTTTGCTGCACGAATGCGCGTGCTCTTTGACCCGGAGCAGGTGCTCATTGTGATGCATCCGTCCGACACGGTGCACGCATTCCCGCCGACCGCGGAGGGCTACGTGGACTCTGCGATCAAGATCTTCCTCAAAGAGGACGGTTGGGGCGTCGGCCGGCGCACGGCGTCGCCGTTCTCGCTGCTGCCGATGACCAAGTCGATCGACAGCATCCTCGAGCGCGCGTTCAAGTCGTCTGCTGAGGCGAAGAAGGCAGCAGAGACCGAGTGCACGTTCTGTCTGAGCAAGGCGCACTCGGCGGAGCAGCACCGGTGCCGGTACTGCATTGAGCGCGGCACGCACCGCGGCGCGGACTGCCCGAACCGCAGCAAGCCGTGCCTGCTGTGCGGCCACGCGAACCACTGCACGGGCGAGCACCGGTGCAAGGTGTGCCAGCAGTACGGCCACCGCGGCCGCGAGTGCCACGCGCAGCGCGACGTCGGGCTCACGGAGCTGGTCACGTACTTCCGGTTCCACCATTTCCTGTACTACAATTCGAATTTGAAAAAGTCGGTCGAGTTCACCGCAATCTAGGACAGACAGACACTCAAAATTGTCTATTCCTTCAAGCTAGTTTTTAATAAATCGTAATGTTATTCCTTTTCATACTCACCACCATTGAGCTCTCTACGCGTCAGTCAATATGCCCGCAGGTTCTGGCGCAGCGCTTGCGTGGACGGCGGGTAGATAGACCAGAGCGCGATCTTGTGGTCCTTGGACGCGGACGCGAGCAGCGAGCTGTCGGGGCTGAAGTCGAGTCCGAAGACGCTCTCGCTGTGGTGCTTGAGGATCGCCAGCGGCTTGAGCTTGCGCAGGTGGAACACGCGCACTCTGAAAAATACACAACAGATAGATAGATAGATAGATGCGCCAGTGAGTCTTCTCTCCTAACGTCCATGCAGATAGGCAAACAGTAATATCAACTGATTCATACCTGTGGTCCCAGCCGGCGGACGCGAAGATGCGCTGGTCGCCGCGGATGCGGATGGCGCTCATACCGCCGTGGCTGCACTTGAAGAACGAGCGCGACGAGATCGCGAAGCTGCCGGCGTCAAACTTCGCGACAAAGAGGTCTTCGCCCGAGGAGCCGCAGATCGCCGACTGCCCGTCTCGCGTGACGTCAAACGCCAGCACTATGAACATCATCAGAATGCACACATTGATCATCAGAGGTTTAGAGGTTGGTAAGTCTGATCCATACTGGTAGCGTAGAACAGTTCTGTTAACGTACATGGGTTGGAATCTGGCGTGATCTGCGCCTCGCACGCGGTCTTCCCCCCCGAGCGCAGGTCGAGAACCGCTAGCACGCCGCTTTCAAAGCCCGCGCCGATGAACGTCTGCGTGGAGCTGTCTGTGTGGACCCCAGTGGCTTCGAAGAGACTCAGCGACATGCACATGCCCTTCTTGCTCTTTGTGCTGCTGCTGTTGTCGCTAACGCTGTCTGGGGCAGCGAGGTGAAGCGCTGGGCTCGATGAAGTCACTCGGCAGTCGTAGACGAGGATCTGAAGTTGCATTTCAAAGAGAGATATCAGTTAAAAATGATGGGACGACGAGCATAACACCAAGGGAAAGATGGTCTGGCTTACATGGCTCCCTTCAGCACTCGGACACACGATCAGGTCCCCATTCGCCACTGCATCGCCCGCCTGCTGTGGTCCTTGGTGTTGCTCTTCTTCACTGTTCTCCGCACCCGCAGTAGCAGCATCCGGCCAGCGCAGCGTCGCGAACTTGGTGAACGAGAACGAGCCGCAGTAGTAGGACGCCAGCGGCTCGCAGCCTTCACGGAAGCTCGCAGCATCCCACACTTTCACGAGCCCATCGCGGCCCTGCGTCACAAACCGCGCTGCAGAGGAGGATATACCCAGCGGGCTCGCGTGCAGCACGCCCGCTTTCGAGTGCGCAGTCGCCATGGACGCCGACTCGCGGCGCGACCGCAGGTCCCAGATCTTCACGACGCCATCGGCGCCGCCCGACACGACGCTCGTGGACGACAGGAAGCTGCTCGCGTTCACAGGCACGCCGTGGCCGCGCAGGATGGCCAGCGGCTCGGGCGACGGCTGCGGTGATGAGGACGCTTTCTTCCGGTCTGTTGCCATGTGACCCGCAATTGAACCTTCTGATGTGATTGCCGTGACAAGCAACAGGTATTCTTTTTAGAAATCGACAACTGTTTCTAAATATTGTACTGTACACTACAAAAGAGCGGCACAATATTGAAATATATAAAACAAAGCCACAAATGATTATGTCTGTGGCGTTGTTATTGTCATTGGTAGGTTGTTCTGATTCTTGGAGTGCCGAAGCTAAATACGCACAAAGACATGTCGACCATGTCAACTCAGGTTTCTGACTTGCGCATCATAAAATTACCAGCAGGTTTCCCTCGCCTCCCTTTCCACACCAGCAGCGAAATGCCCACACAATCAAACCCGCGCATGTGTTTCACTGCTGGAGATTGTGCCGCCACTTTGCTGTGGATTGTGCCTCCCGTTCATAGAACACTGGGCCACGAAGGAGACTAATCTCGAGCCATCCATTTCATTTCATTCATTCTGCGATGATGAGCATGATGAGCATTAAGAGACGCGACCTTCCGGCCCTTCTGGGTTCTTTTTGTTCAGTGATGTTGTGGGACCACATGTGGCCCACTCAAAGAGTAAAAGGCGCAATCCCGCTGATACTACTAAAACTTCAATACAAATACAGCTGGCGTGCGCGCTCGTAAAGTTCCATCATAATTCTTCCAGAGTTTGATCCAGTCAGACCACCAACCGCACAACTCAAAGACTGTCACAACGCAATTTGCGAGCTGCAACCCAATCAGTCGAGAAGCAAGACAAACAAACAAGACCAAGCAACTTGCTGGGAAAAGCGCCGCTCTGCTGTTGCAACTATAAACTATGATGCTGCAGATCTTCACGCCGGTGAACTGGAGCGACACACTCGCGACCAAACCCAACAAGCGCAGCATGCACACGTACGTCGTGCAGGACGGCGACACGCTCGCGGGCATCGCGCTCAGGTACAGATTTGTGTGTGTTTGTGTGTGCGCGCAAGTGCAAGTTGCATACACAACTGCCAGATGTTGTGCTTGTTTGCTTGTTAGTCGCAATGGTGCTTGTTTGCTTGCTTGCTAGAGTGTCTCGTCACTCGCCCCATCGTCGGATTCTCACTCACACATTGTCGATTCGCCGCATTGATTTGTTTGTTTGTGTATTAGACACAACGTGCGCGAATCAGAACTGCGCGCTATGAATAACTTGCTGAGCGGCAGCGCGATCTTCCGCGGCCAGAAGCTCAAGGTGCGCCGCAGCAAGAAACAGCGCAGCCAGAGCCTGCCGGTGCTGCCATTCGCCGACAAAATGGACCAAGCAGAGGAGGCGCCGAGCAACAACAGCAAGAGTGAAGGCAAGGACGATGGCGACAGAGACCAGCAGCAGCCCGAGGCGTTGCCCAAGAGCAGCAGAGACCAGTTCAAAGGCTCCCTACCGCCGCGCAAGTCGGCGAGCTTCCATCCTGAAGACAATGACACAAACGAGTCCGCAGCAAGAGGGAAACCCAAGCAGCGCTCCAAGTCCGAGCGGCTCCCCGCGCATTACGAAGACGACGAGGTTGTGCTGCCGCGACTGATCGGCGGCACGGCGAGCGAGGTGCTCTCGGACGCGCGCTACTCCACGATGCTCGTGCCCAAGCTCGAAGCGAGTCTGTCGATGCGCTTCCGCGGCTACGACTGGAAGTTGTTGTACAGCCTCGCGCAGCACGGCTCGAGCCTGCACACGCTGCTGCGCAATGCGCGCGACGCGAGCCCGACGCTGGTTGTGGTCGAGACCACGCGCGGCGACGTGTTTGGCGGGTTTACTGCGGTGCCCTGGAAGAAGAGCGCCTCGTACTACGGCAACGGCGAGTCGTTCGTGTTCACGTGCCACCCGCGGTTCGAGCGGTTCCCGTGGTCGCGCAAGAACGCCATGTACATGCTGAGCACAGACCAGTCGATCGGGATGGGCGGCGGGTACGTAGCTTGCAGCTTTTGCATTGAAGTTGCTACCGGTATGCGTGTCTATGTTGGTCAAGGTGCTAACGTTAACAATTCCATGGGTGGTGTCTTTGGTTTTGGGAATACAGAGGCGGCTTTGCGTGGTTCCTCAACTCGGATCTCTCCAGGGGCTCGAGCGCTCAATCCGACACATTTATGAATCGGTATGTCCATGTGTTCTTGCATGGTTTTGATGAGGAACTTTGTGAGTATTGAAGTGAACTAACTGTGACTTGTTGCTTGCATGTTGTTTGCTTTAGACGACTGACCTCCGAGACGGATTTCGACATCGCGTGCGTCGAAGTGTGGGGCTTTGTCACAAAGCACTAGACATTGTCTACATATTTACTAAGTGTAAATCGTGATTAGTGTGGAAGCGTCGAAAGCCGACACTCAGGAAGTTCATTATTACAAACTTCCATACCGACGGAGCACCACTGAGAGCCTCTGGCCCTTTGAAGGTACGCGGGGCGACCCTCGCCTTGGATCGCGCTCGTCGCCACCTTCCAGATGTTCGACGCGGCGTTCGTATCTCAGTTCCACAGCCTGGAACAAGTCGTACACCTGACCAGCCCGTGACGAAAGATTTTGCCGCTCCTGTACAGTCGAGGGTTCTCGCATTCCCGGAACGTCTTGCACTCGCCCTTTTTGCACGCGCTGATCTATATATTTATATCAAACCAAACAAGCCATTCATCATCAATCAGCCAGCATCTACGTTGTCTTTCTAATCTAATCTTCTTTTCTCTGACTACAAGAAGCCCAGGAACTCGTGCACAAACGCCAGCATGTCGCGCTTCTCGTCCGCCTCGAGCTCCTCGTCCTGGGAGAAAGCAGCCGCGACGCCTTCGACGACGCTCTTCACGCCCGCAGACTGGAACGTGGCGCGACACGCAGGGAGCTGGTTGCGCATCGCCCCCATGATCTCCAGCACCTGGCGCTGGCGCAGCTTTGGCGCGTGCTCGAGGAAGAACGACGAGAGGCGCTCGCACCATTCGGTAGACCGGAAGATCGCTTGGATCTGCTTCAGGCTCGATTCGCTCGCGCTTGGTTCAGTCTCCGAGGAAGAAGGATCCGTTTCCAGGAGCAGGTCGTGGATGAGCAGCACAGCCTGTAGAAAACACACAAATTGGTGAACGATAACGTTAGCAACTCTCACACATCGTTTATAAACTAGATAGAACTCCTTTGTATGCATACAGCCATCCGCACCTTGAGTTGCACGCTTGTTGGGTGGAGCACGCCGTCAAACACGCCTGCGAGCAGCTCCGGCCCGTTGTGCAGCAGAAAGAGCCGCTGCCCGCGCTCGTTGAAGAGGATGAGCGACGAAATGCCGTACAGCGCCTTCTTCTTGACTTCAAACACCGCCTTCAGCTGCTTCGCATCATCGCTGCTGCTCGAAGAAACCTCGAGCGCCAGCGAGTCAATGAGCTTTGGCAGCGCGCCGGTGTCGATCGCCCAGTTCTGCCCGTCCTTGTAGTTCTTCGCAGCGCTGCCGACGATCCACGAAGCGTGTGCGCGCACTGGCAGAATCGTCGAGTTCAAGTAGCTCGTGATGATGTCGAAGCCGCCGATAAAGTTGAACACGTGGGTCTTGTCCAGATCCTGCACTTCCCACTCCAGCACTTCCAGCACGTTCACCATCTCGTCCACGTTGCCGTCGCGCTCGGCGTCGCGGAACTTCTCGAGCAGCGTGCCCAGGTACTTGGAGTCGTCCTGCATGCTGCCGATCGCGTCTTTCAGGTCTTGCTGGCGCTGCTTCCACAATTTGATGATGCGCTTGCGGAACTCTTCCTTCGAGAGCTTGGTGTACGCTTCCTGGATGTCCATGCCGTCGTCGAGCGTTGGCGGCTCAGGGAGCTGTTGCAGCACTTCGTAGATCTTTTCGTGGTTCCACGCCGGCTCTCTCGCTGGAGGCGCTTCGTCAACCGCGTTCTCATCACTATCGACAGCACCACCTTCCCCAGCATCACTTGGCACAACATGCGAGGTCGCTTTCTTCGTGACAACAGTGTCTACTTCGCCATCGATGTCAGTGGCGACCGTGACCGTCGCATCTTGGTCGACCACCACCGAGCGCATGCTTTCGTCCACTTCCGTGTTCGTCGGGTCCATCAGCTTCGCCTCTTTCTTTCCGGTCTCGAGGTTCAGGCGCACATGAAGACCCTGCATATTGTAGCAGCACACACGCACAGAAGCAGCACGTCCAACGCAACGATTAGCCTCATTCTCCTTATCGACAAGCGACAACAACAACAACAACAGGATGCACCTACCCGTGGGATGCCCTGTCCAGGCAAGATCTCCTTCCACTCGTCGGTCGCCACAAACTCTGGAATGCGCTCTTTCGACGTCTGCGGCACGGGTGGCGCCGCTGCCGTTGTGGCCGACTCTTTCGCATCGTCAGCGCTCTCCACCACGACCAGTCCTCCGCTGCCTCCTGCTGCTGCAGATGCGCCAGCGACGGTGCCTGCAAACGCAAACAGCACGAGCGCGCCTAGCAGCGCCAGACGCACGCTGGCTCTCATATTGCGGCCGCGGCGGTGGCGACGGCGCAGTCGCGCGTTCGTTGGCAGTTGGTCGATCATTTCCGTTCGTCTCTCTCTCTGGTTCGTTCTTGTGTGTCTTGTGTGTCAATTTCGCAACTGATGATGGGAGGCAATCACAGGAGGCAATCACAAGACAAGAAGATACGTGGCCGTGGATACGCTGCTGCGACCTTCAGACGACATTCGGAACACCTCGCATGTTCGAGAATGGCGCTTGGTGACGTGGACGTTCATTGAGCTATTTCTTGTGGACGCATGCGAGAACGAGAGAATGAATGACTGTGAATGGGTTCAATTTAGAGCACGCCGCGTGGCACTAACCTTAAGCGAGGGACAAGCAGGTGAGAGTCATTGTGTGCAGATTTCAGTGCATGTGTCTGATCATAATGGCGTGGCTCTGGTATGGTAAAATGGAGGTAAAAAAGTGAAGGTAAGGAAGGGAAGCGGTGTTGGCTCCCGTCATCAAGAAGCCCAGACGCTCGGCTCAGTTGAGCAGCTTGGCTTCTTTCTTGCCAGTCTTCATGTTGATGCGAATGTAGAGTCCCTATCGCGCCACAGCACACAATTGCGTTGTGAACAAACATCACTTTGCAAAGAGAACGACAGAGGATGGCGACCTAAAAGCACCAATTATTATCACAAACTCACCGGAGGCAGCGCCTGGTTTGGCAGGATGTCCTTCCACTCGTGGGTCGGCACGAACTCGGGCACGGCATCTTCCTTCTTCACTGGTGGGGCTTCACGTGTAGCTGCTGCAGCAGATGTGCAGTCGCCCGCGCACTGCGTCTCGTCCATGACCACGAGCGCTCGGTCATTCACGTGCTCTCGCAAACGCGCGCCGCTCGTCGCTTGCACCAACAGAAAGAGAGCAACACAGGCAGCGGCACGGATGAGCTGCATCTGGATGCTGCGGCTGGCTTGATAGCGATGGTGTTGTTGTTTGTGGCGATCAATCTTTTTGTAATCGATCGATCGATCGATAGATTGGGCGTCTCTTCAAGCAACAATGTTCAAATAATAGTACCTCCTCTATGAACCATTAATATTCGAAATACGGTACTATTCCAAACTCTCGCTCATTTACGTCAACGCTCTTCAAAGTTCAACCGAACAGCTGACAAAAGACAAGAAGACGAGAAGGGCAGGGAGACAAGAAGAAAGTCATGAGCGACGGCGGCATGGGCGTCCCAGCGCATCTGGCGGCGGCGCACGCGGCGATCCGTGAATCCCAGCAGCTGCAGCCACTGTCGCAGCCGTCACCGCTGCGCAGAGTGCAGTACTCGCGCCTGGGCGACCCGAAGGCAGGAATGCGCGTGAACAAGTGGGACGCGCAGATCCTCGACTCGGAGATCATGGGACTGCTCAAGAGCCCAATGAAGTCCATGTTCAGCATGTTCGAGCCCGGCGTGATGGACCGCGTGAAGCCTGAGATCGACGCGGTGCTCGGTGCGATGCTCTTCTTCTTCTCGACGGGCATTCGGAGGGTATGTTTTCTGTGTTGTTGCCCTCTGTCGATATGCCGTGGTAACAAATGTGGAATATGCGATTGTTGAATATATAGCCGACGCCAGGGATGAAGCTGGAGAACGTGCAGTTTGTGCAGAGCTCGCTGACGCAGAAGCGCATCGCGGCGCTTTTCCTGCTCTCGGTCGGTGCTCCGTATGCGTGGAAGCGATTCTTCCGGTACATCTCGTCGTCTCGCTGGGACGCGGCGTCCAGTGACTCAACTCCTGAGGCTGATGATGGCGAAGCGCGACGCACGCGTCTGCTGAAAGTCATGAAGTGGTTCGAGACGTTCGTGATCACGTGCCAGTTTGCGAATTTGCTCGCTTTCCTGCGCAAGGGCACGTACCGATCGCTTCCCGAGCGATGTCTCTCCATGAAAATGGTGCGTGTGTGGTGGTGGAGTTATCACCTAATTGTGTACTGAGAGCTCTAACATGTGTATCGTTGCCTGTACTTCCAAATGTGCGCAGGAGAGCATTGAGCCATCGACGACCCCGCGCTCGATCAACTTTGAATATATGACGCGCCAGCTCCTCTGGGACGGCTTGATGGTACGAACTTCCATTGGACTCGCCTGGGCAATCTTATCGAAGCCATGTGCCTCTGAGTGTTAACGTCTTGCCTTCTCTATGGTGTATGTGTAGGAATTCGGCAACTTCGTGCTGCCGTTCTTGACGTGGAGTCGCAGCAAAGCGACGGCGTCCTTCCGAGGCTCATCGACAGACATCAGCAGTCGCTCGCAGTGCTCACTGTGCGGAATCGCCCCACCTCAGGTGAGTTCGTTTGTGTCTCTTGCGTATAGTTGTTTGCACTTGTGCGCAAGTTGTACTCAGTTTGCGTTTGCTCTTGTTTGATTGTTTGTTGCGCTTGCTTGTGTTGTTTTGATTAACAGACGCCGTACATCACGTCCTGCAAGCACGTGTACTGCTACTACTGCCTGCAGACCGCGGTCGCGGGGGACGAAGACTTTGCGTACGTGCTTTGAATCCATTTATTGGTTTTGTTCCTACTTGAGGCGCTGACCAACTTACTTTATCTTTGCCTGTGTCTTTATTGCTCTGCGCGTGGCTGAACAAATGATGCAGGTGCGTGGCGTGTGGAGCGAAGTTCGATTCGTCGCAGAGACTGCGGGCGTGAGTGTGTGAGGCAAGCATGCAGTCCAGGAGCTGCTGCGAATGGGATCTATTTTCGCCTTACGTAAAGAATGAATAGACGTGTGTTGTTCAAATGGAGAGCCAACAACAGGAAGGACGCTTCCGAGTCAGCTGGGTCGCCGTGGGTCACGGACTCAATCTATCTCGACCACCATGATCTTAAAGGAAAAGGTGGGGCATGTCTTCCTTGCTACTACCAAGCTCACGGATTCAACAATCCATCCTAACCTGCTGATGCTCTTTAAGCTACGCATCGACACAAATTGATTGACGATGTTTCTTTTGAAAAGGGTGGTGTTAAAAAACACCAGGGATGAAGATCGACTCACGAGTGTGAACTCATGAGACAATTGTTGAAGAGCCGTAGCTCGTTTGTTTCTCATCGTCCCGTCCTCACGCTCACACATGCAAGCGCCAAGACGAGAACGAATCGCAAAGCTGAAGGGGCGAAGACGCTTACGAGCGTTCACCACGGATGCGGCGGGCCAACTGAATGTCCTTTGGCATGATGGTCACACGCTTGGCGTGGATCGCGCACAAGTTCGTGTCCTCGAAGAGGCCGACGAGGTACGCCTCAGCGGCTTCCTGGAGAGCCAGGACGGCCGAACCCTGGAAGCGCAGGTCGGTCTTGAAGTCCTGCGCGATCTCGCGCACAAGACGCTGGAACGGCAGCTTGCGGATCAGGAGCTCGGTAGACTTCTGGTAGCGACGGATCTCACGGAGAGCGACCGTTCCTGGGCGGTAACGGTGCGGCTTCTTCACGCCGCCAGTGGCTGGCGCGCTCTTGCGAGCGGCCTTGGTGGCGAGCTGCTTGCGAGGAGCCTTGCCACCGGTGGACTTGCGGGCGGTTTGCTTGGTGCGGGCCATTGTGGATGGTTGGGTTGGGTTGGAGGTGCTGAGGAAATTCAGGAATGAGTTGATGGGAATGGCAGGCTGGCAGGCTGGCTGGCTGGCAGGCAGGCAGGCAGGCAGGCTGGTAGGCAGGCTGGCTGGCTTGCAAACAAGCAAGCCCGCACTGTTATACAAGTCGCACACAACAGGCGAAAAGGCAAACAGGCAAGAAACCGACCCGTCAAACAAACAAACACACAAATTTGCGCGCGCAAAAAGCTCACAACTCCAAACCCCTATTCCCTCTCAGCTTGCACTCAACCCAACAGACAGCGCAAAAGTCATCCTGCAGATCTTTATCATCCAATCATGTTTTCCTATTCTTTATTTCAGCCACTCAGAAGCGGATGGAGGTATGTTCCACCAATGAGAGAGAAGGACGCAAAGTCGTTGGGAAGAGCCAATCAGAAGCGAGGAAGCGGGTACAAGACCGCCAAAAGGGAGTGTTGAACCAGATCGACTTTCAAATCGAGAGTTGCATCTCTTTTGGCTCAAGGCGGGAAGCTTGCTCGTGTTGTGTTTTGTGTTTTGTGGGTGTTGTTGGCTGTGGGGAGCTTGTTGTGTTGTCTTTGTGTTGTCAGCAGCAACAAGCCGACAACCAAGCCTTCCTTGCTTCTGCTGTCTCATCTCATTCTGCAATCTTCTAAGAAAGCAACAAGCAACAACAACAACAACTTCAGCAAGATGTCTGGTCGTGGAAAAGGTGGCAAGGGACTCGGAAAGGGCGGCGCGAAGCGTCACCGCAAGGTGCTTCGCGACAACATCCAGGGGATCACCAAGCCTGCCATCCGCCGTCTGGCTCGTCGTGGCGGTGTGAAGCGTATCTCCGGTTTGATCTACGAGGAGACCCGCGGCGTGCTCAAGGTCTTCCTCGAGAACGTTATCCGCGACTCGGTCACGTACACGGAGCACGCGCGCCGAAAGACCGTGACCGCGATGGACGTGGTCTACGCGCTGAAGCGTCAGGGCCGCACCCTGTACGGTTTCGGTGGTTAAGCGGTCGGTCTGTTGGTCGTCCATCGATGCGGTCTGTTGGTCGTCCATCGATGCGCTTGGTCGCTCGGTCGCTGCGTTCGCTTCCCTCGCCAGGAGCGGCTGCAGCGACCACTGCTACTGCAGCTGCAACAACAACGTTTTCCGCTCGCTTGGGCTCTTTTTGGGTTCTTTGCTGCGGAGCAACTTTCATCCCCCTGGTGTTTTTTAACACCACCCTTTGCGAAAGAAAGCTATTGATTGTGCGATTTGAGTGGAAGATGAAGTGAATGGAAGAAGAAGTGAGTTTGTCGTGAGCGCTGTAGAACTGAGAGTCAATGTGGATTTGTGGATGAGGGTAGCTGGTTGAGGTGATTCACGCGAGAAACTGTTCCAAGGATGTCGGATTCATGAGGCGTCACGTACTGAGCGTCCAAATCGATATATTGATGGTCAGAATTGTCCTACAGTGCCTCCCTGGATCTTTGCTTCCAAACCTACTCTGCGCATGCAAGCAGATCCCAGTGAGCACCTTGTGAGATGCGGAACGACGCTGCCCAATTGGCACTCAAACGGAGGGCCATTCTTGAATCTTGAATGTCCGAGGCCATGCAACAGATAGAGCCCCTCCGTTCCCACGCTTCTCTCTGTTCTTGCGAATGCAAATGAGGAACGAAGTGACGCTTTCATGTTCGCGCGCAAGATGCTTGCAGTGCGAGAGCGAAATGATGAGTGCCTCAATGTCGAACGCTCATTTGAACTGAGCGCGCCGTTGTGAAGTGCCTGCATCTGCACGTTGAGCGCCGACTTTCGAGCTGTTGAAGAGCAAAGGTGCCCAAACGGCACTCCACTGAAGCGATGATCCAGGATCATGTCAATCTGGCGTTGCTCGGCAGGGCTCGCACCATGTGCAAGATGCAGATGCTGCAAAAGCCACAGTTTCGCACCAGCTTGTCACTTCGCTAAGTCTCTATAAAGCAGATATCTTTCATCACAAAGCTGTTTAAAAGAGTCCTGGTTACTTGGTTACAAGGTTACATGGTTACACCACTATGCGACAAGACTACTTGAAGCAGCACAGCTCTTTTCTGAATTGTTTTTTGGCGGGAACTGGATCGACTTGGCGCACCAATTTATATTTGAATTGCTTAATTGATGCGGAAATGTTTGTCCTTATACCGAGGAGCAAGACCCACATCATCCCTATATTAACTGTACCAACAGGAAAAGCGCGCGAACGAGCTTATTTTTTGGCAGGGACCTTGCAAGTGTCATTTTTGCACGCGAAAGTGCGCTTCTCCATCCAACCCCCCACACTTAGAGAAGCCCGCAAGAGAAAGAGAGAAAGAGAGAGAAGCAGCTCCAAGCGCATTAACGATGGTGAACCTGACGAACAACGCGGTAGCGATGCTCTACAACAAGCAAGTGCCCGACGGCTTTGAGCCGTGGCTCCAGGTCATCGACACCAAGAAGATCAAGCCTGCCAGCGGAACTGGTGGCGACCGCTACAGGTGCGTTTACAAGGAAACATGCGCGTGCTTTATGCTTTGCAGCCGATTGAAATTGCGATTGCGCACTTGCATACCGACCAATGACTCACCGTTGTGTTGCTGTCCCCTCTTGTATGCTGCGTCACAGAATCGTGCTATCGGATGGTGCGTCGTACATCAGCGGCATGCTTGCCACGCAATTGGCCCCAGTAAGTGTACCCTTCGTGTGGCGTCCTCTGCTTGTATGCGCTGGTCTTTGGCGAGCATCTATACTCACACTTCTCTGTGCGTGTGTTTTGCATTGTGCGAGTGCAGCTCATGGAAAGCGACAGCTTGAAGGTGAACTACGTGGTGCAGCTGAAGGATTACATTGGCAACGACGTGCAAGGCCGCAGAATCCTCATCGTGTTGAGCATCGGCGAGATCATCCCTGGCTACGAGCGCATCGGTAACCCACAGAGCATTGAAGGTGCAAAGGGAGCGCCAGTGCCAGCTGCGACCTCCAGTGTGCCTCCGAGTCTGAGCGCTCGCCCGCCACCACAACAAGCTGCTGCTCCTCAGCCGGGCTACCAGCAGAACTCGAACTACGCCCCACCAGCGGCGCAGCCGCAATCGTACAACGCGCCGAGCTACGCGCAGCCAGCAAAGCCAGCGGCGTCTTCGTACAACCGCGGTCCGGTCGTGCGCCAAGACCCGAACGTGCGCATTTCGGACATCCAGAGCTTGAACCCGTACGCGGGCGGGCGATGGACGATCAAGGCTCGCGTGACGAACCGCGCGCCGATCAAGAACTGGACGAACGCGCGCGGCCAGGGCAAGCTCTTCAGCTGCGACCTGCTCGACTCGAAGGGCGGCGAGATCCGCGCGACGATGTTCAACGACGCAGTGGACAAGTTCTACGAGATGCTTCGCCCCGGCAACGTGTTCTACTTCACGGGCGGCAAGATCAAGATGGCGAACCGCAAGTTCTCGAACGTGAACAACGACTACGAAGTGAGCTTTGACCAGAACTCGGAGATCACGCCGGCGCCAGAGGACGGCCAGATCTCGCAGATGAACTACGCGTTCAAGAAGATCGCGATGATCGAGTCGTTGCCCGCGGACTCGAACGTCGACGTCATCGGCGTGGTCAAGAACGTCGGGCCTGTGAGCGAGATCATGTCCAAGGCCGGCAAGCAGCTGTTCAAGCGCGACATCTCGCTGGTCGACGACTCGAATGCGGAGATCAAGTGCACCATGTGGAACGACCAGGCGCGCGAGGACTGCTCGAGCTGGACGAACAACGTCGTCGCGATCAAGGGCTGCCGCGTGAGCGAGTACAACGGCCGCTCGATCGGCACGCTCTCGAGCTCGAGCTTCTCCGTGAACCCTACGATCCCGGAAGCCGGCCACCTGCTCAACTGGTTCAACACGGGCGGCAACGCGGCGCAGGCCAAGTCGCTGAGCTCCGGCGGTGGCGGCTTTGGCGGCGGCATCGGCACGTTTGCCGAGCGCTCGGTGATCAGCGACATCAAGGCGAAGCAGCTCGGCTTTGGCCAGAAGCCCGACTACATTACCGTGAAGGGCACGGTGAACTTTATCAAGCACGACACGGGCATCTACTACCAGGCGTGCACCAAGTGCCAGAAGAAGGTGGTGCCGGACGTGGCGCAGAACTTCACGTGCGAGAAATGCCAGACGTCGTACAAGACGTGCGAGAACCGCTACATCATGTCGGTGGTCGTGCTCGACCACACGGGCAGCACGTGGACGACGTGCTTCAACGACCAGGGCAAGGTCGTGCTGAACGGCAAGACCGCGGACGAGATCGGCGAGCTGCGCGAGACCAACCCTTCGCAGTTCGAGGCCGCGTTCAAAGAAGCTTTATTTAAACAGTACGTGTTCCGTCTGCGCATCAAGGCCGAGAACGTGCAGGAGGAGCTGCGCGTCAAGGCCGGGGTCGTGAGCCTCGAGCCGATCAACTACGTCACGGAGTCCAAGGACCTGCTGCAGGCGATCGCGCAGTACAACTAAACTGGAGGAACACACAGAGGAGCTTCTTGATATGTAGTGAAGAATGAGTGGAGCGGCACCCAGGTAGGTAAGGTACGGAAGGTACAATGACGTACAAGGTGCTGTGCGAATAAGGATGATGACAGAGACTTTGCATAGGAAGAATTTGGGCTTCTTGCTTTCTTTATCATTGAAATGGTTCTTTGTGTGAGGGACTGACCACTGCCGCTTGAAGCTCGCTGTCTTTGGTCTCTGCTGCTGTTGTCTAGGCTGCGCTGGCTGTTGCTGTGCTGAATTTGCTGCTGCAATTGCTGGCTTGTGGTGGTGATTGCTCTTGAGCTCCAGCTCGCGGCGCTGGATGATGTAGAACGGCGCGTTCTCCTGGATGAACGGCGCGCTCGCAAAGACGCCTGGCTCAGGCGGAAGGTCGTGGGTCGTGGCCCTTGCCGATCGCGGTCCGGAAGGGCCCCGCCGTCCACTTGAGCTTGCTCTTCTGGCTCTCGAGGATCTCGCGCTCGGCCGCGCTCACGTACGGCGCGTCGTTCACGACCGAGTAGAAGTGCTGCTTCTCCTCGTTGCGCATCCTGTTGAACTTGTGGATCGCGCAGTACGGCTGCTCCAACTCGTTCTTCTGCGGCACGCGCACGCGGCGACCACTGTGCGGTTGAGTATGAGAATGGGAAGACGGCTTCATCGCCTCGGCTCTCTGGTTCCCAGAAGTAGTAGTAGAAGAAGACTCGACTTCGGGGCGATCGCCACCGAATGCGTCCATTTTCGTGCCAGTGTTTCGTGATTGTACCTGCTGCTGCTGTTGCAGCTCGATGCCAGTGGTGGTGTTGTTGCTGCCGGTCTCTGGTGGTGATGTGAACGCGAGTTTGGAAAACAAGCTGGCGATTGTGGCCTTGCGCGCTCCATTTTCTAGGTGATGATTTGTCTGGTGGACATCGCTCTCAGGTTGCCGTGTGAGCAGATCAAAGTTCGTGATGCTCTGCGGGTTGGCGAACTCCGAGTGCATCTCGAAGAGGAACTCGTCGAGCTCATTGCGCGCTCGTTCCTAGAACCAAACGTATGGGGAATAGTAAAGCTAGCACGCCAGAGCATGGAGTTGTATCGCTCAGGCGTCGCTACTCTCTGAACGTACCACGAGCTCGACCTGGGTCACTTCGGTCTTTTCGAGCTCCTTGACGACACGCAGCACGTGCTGGCGGGATTTGTCGAAGCGCTCGACGCCGCGCTTGTTGCCCACGGGGTAGGCATTGACCAGCAGCACGCGCATGGAGATGGCACCACCACAAGATCAATCAGTGGCTCCTCTTCACGACTCGAATCAGGCAACTAGCTCCTCATGAAGCTCGTTCGCTAAAGGCTTGATGAAATCACGGTTGAGGGCAGTGAGCGCCACAAAAGAAGCCCCGAAATAGCCGCAACACCGTTCTCCACTGCCGCCACGTCTTGCTTGTTTCTCGACCTCTGAGCAATAAATCAATTCCCAATCACAAAGCTCCCCTAATTATACATGACGAGTCGAGATCATGACGCAAGGTGGCCGTGCAGAGACCTCGGACAAGCACGCAGGGGTGGCAGCGACGGCAGGTTCATCGCTGCAGACGTACCCAGAATGGCCCCAGGGTCTCGGCGATCCCCAGGTCAAGTGGGAAAAGCCCAAGTGGGAAAAGCCCAAGTGGGTCAACGACCACGATTTGCTCACCCCTCGAGCGCGCCAACAGCAGCAAGACGCAGAGCTCAGACAGCAGAGACTCGAGGCACTGCGTTCCGTGACGACGCAAAACCGAGCAGCAGCGATACTCCAGCGCGCCTATCGTCGCAAGAAAGGCTTTGAGAACCTGCTGAAGCTCTGTCGCCAGGTCTACGAGCGCATCTTTGACCCGAGCCAGAACGCGTTCTACTACCACAGCACGCGCACGAAAGAGACCTCGTGGGAGAAACCGGCGATCCTGCGCAATGTTCAAGCAGAGGTGTTTACGCCTCGCACGCGGCAGAAGCAGCTTGAGAGAAGCGCGATGGCGATCGCAGCTGCGTCGTCTCTTGGCAACGGCGACAGCAAGAAGCGAGAACCAAGAGAGTGGACCGAGCAGCAAGCGGCCGAGTGCCTCCAGCGTCTCTATCGCAAACGCCAGGCGAAGCATCAGCTAGACGCCCGACGCGCACAGGTGTACAGGAAGGTGAAGGACGCGGACACAGGGCTGTTCTACTACGTGAACCTGCAGACCCAGGCGGCGAGCTGGGAGCCACCCAAGCTGCTGCTCAGATCCAGTGTTGACGTCGATGAGTACCAGTGATGCCAATCAATGCCAATGACAATCGGTGGATACGGTGAGTGAGTGCGTTTGGCCGGTGAGTGGTGGTGAAATGCAATCTATTTCTGATACTGTACCTATTTGGGTACCAGTATAAATAGACCGCAAAGGCGCAACCAGAGCGCAAAGGTCGTGTTAGAGCCCATTAGAGCAGAGCAATAGCGCTCATTAGGTGACCATGAGACTCGCGTTCGCTGCGCTCTTCGTCTCTCTATGCGCTGGATCAACTCGCCACGCTCTAGCGTTCGCAGTGGCAGATGACCCAGTCCCAGCGCCTCGAGCTCCTGTGGTGTGCGGCGTGGACGAGATCCAGCTGGCGTCGGACGGGACGATCGACCGCCAGAGCCTGCAGCTCGGCGAGCGCGTGACGCCCGACCGCACGCTCAGCGGCACAGTCAGCGAAGACGGCTACCACTTCTACCACCTCTGCATTGTCCGCCACGAGCACGAGCACCAGATCAACGTGAACCTCACAGTGACGTCGACCCACGGCGACGACAATTTCAACTATGACGACGATCGCGCAGCATCCGGGCAGCGACTTTCTGAAGCTCTACACGTACTTGGACGGCTTCCCGCGCAAGTCGGACTCGCACAACCGCACGATCCCGCTGCACATTGGCGTGTTCGGCGTCTCGTCCAGCGCGAGCTACAACCTCACGGTCTCGGTGCTGGACCTCCCAACCTCCCCGGACATCATCTCGAGAGAGCAGTTCTACACAAAGCAGCACCAGCTCGATCGAGCGCGTCGCGGAGGTGGAGTAGCAGCAGCCGTCGCGCAGCAATCGCGGCGCCTTCGCTTCGAGAACTGAGCGAGTGGGTCAATGAGAAGAGGATCCGCAAGCTGAACGTCTCAAATGTAGCCATCTGCTGAGTAAAGTTTGGCATTGCAAAGATGCACCGAAACATGAAATACAACCACTCAAATCCGTGACAGTTTATCAGGTTTAGGACAACACCTAAAACTCCCTAAATGTAATACGTGGTCCACGCTAATCGCGCTTCCGAGTTTGGAAAGGGGTGTCACCCCATGCAGCGCTCCAACTCTCATCTCACGAATAGTCGTAAAAGGGAAATGGATGGAACGCTACCTCCAGCACGGCCAGGGTTAGAGACGTAGCGTTCATTTTGGTCTATTTTAATAATAGGAGGCCGACCGGTCATCAGCTTTTAAAGGCTTTATACGAGAAAGACATTAAGTAACGTAGGGTTTAGGTCAGTTCCAGGACATGAATAGGTCAATTCCAGGACATGATACACATCGACAGGATTGTGCAAAATGGCGTCTCTTTTGCTGACGCAGCTGACGACGAAGGCCGCGCTGGACGACGCGATCCGCCTCACGAAGGACAAGGTGCTGGTGCTGCGCTTCGGACGAGCCTCGGACATCGTCTGCATGCAGCAGGACGACATCGTAAGCGTCTCGCTCTCAATGGCTGGTAACTAGCTGTAGCTGCTCGTAATCGTTTTCCAAGCTGAACAACCTCGTCAATTGGATGTGTCTTTCGAATGGATCGGATCAATAGCTCGCCAAGTGCGAGCGGGAGCTCTCGCGGATGGCGCAGATCTACCTCGTGGAGGCGGAGCTCGTGCCGATCTACTGCCAGTACTTTGACATCTCGCTCATCCCCGCGACGATCTTCTTCTTCAACGGCCAGCACATGAAAGTCGACTACGGGTGGGATTGCTTTCTTTCCGAGCCAATGCGAGAGTTGCTGAGCTCGTTGTACGTGTACTAGTCGTAGCTCATAGTGTGTGTGTACGAATCCTTGTGTTATTTACCCATTGACAGGACTCCTGACCACACCAAGTTCATTGGCGCATTCCGGATAAAACAGGACCTGATCGACCTCGTGGAGGTGCGTAACCACCCTACTCGATGATCATCATGATCATGTACCATCGCACAGTGTTTGACAATGTACCTGTTGGCATTTCTTTCTTGTCTGACGTGCTCTTGCAACAGGTGATCTATCGCGGCGCAAAACACGGGAGGCAGATCGTGAACTGCCCGATTGAGAAGTCCCGCATCCCGCAGTACGACCTCATCTACAAGGATATTTAGAAATGAGAACTCCACCACGCAAACGAACGATTTCCAATAACCCCTGGGGGCTGATCGCATTACGTTTTCTTCTTGGGCGTCGGCAGCACTGGTCGATTCAGGAAGAGCTCCTGAACTGCTCTGTTCTTCTTCTCGTACGATTTCCTCGCCTCTTCGATTCGGTTGTTCGCTGAAATTGCTGATGTGGCTGCTCCTTCGGACCGAGTGCGTGGGCGAGGCGAACAGCTTACATTTCTGGTAGGTGCACTATAGTCATCGCGTGTGAATTGTTGATTGCATGCAGATCGTAGTGCAGGTACCTTTGCTGATACGGGCAGTGGTTTGACAGAGTACTGGAGGAGCTTGTTCTGCAAGCCCAAGAATGACGTTAATAGTGAATAAATCGAGGTACTGCTGGGTATTTTCCATCATATCAATCAACCTCGCACGCACCTTGGTGTCCTGGTCGTGAGGGTTCAACTGCAACGCTCGCTGGTAGTCGGCACACGCTGCCTCGTGCTTCTCGAGATACCGCTCCGAGTCGCCCTTGCGTACAAAGTACTCCGCGACAGTCGGGTCCTGCGCGATCGCGTTGCAGAACTCGAGCTCGGCTTTCTCAAACTGCGCTCGGTTGAACAGCTGGATACCAAACTGGCAATGGATCACAGCGACACGCGATTTGATCTCGTCACTGTCCGGAAGCATCTCCAGCGCGCGGTGGTAGTCTGCAAGTGCCAAAGAAAGGAGTAGATGTCGCAGTAGCAGTTCATCAGTCTCTGTGCAATACCCCTGTCAAATAGACACAACGTCAGGACTCTCCGCTTGAAAATTGTCCAGCCCACGATACGCGTCGCCCCGGCTGACAAAATGGTTGGGGTTCTCGCATTTCTCGTGGAAGAGCTCGGCAAGCTCGGCTTCGCCTCGGATCGCCTGGTTCAGCGCATTCAGCGCCAGCTGATAGGATTTCCCACGAAGGAACCGAAGCGCAATGTCAGTTAGAATCAGATTGCGCTGGGTCGTGATCTCCCGGTACTCTTTCGACCTGTCAATCGCAGGAGCAGCAGCTGCAGGAGTACTGGAACTGCTGCTGCTGCTGCTGGTGGTATCTCGCCGTTCAGCTCCCTCTTGCTTCTGCCTATTCTTCTGCGCCAGCTCCATCTTTTTGCGATGCAGACCCAGCGCTCTCTCAACATCCTTGAGCGCAACGTGGTACTCTCCCAGCTCTCGATACGCCGAGGCTCGTAGCAGATAGAACCTGGTCTCCTCGGGCGAAATCTCCGCGGCTTTGTTCAGACACTTGATCACGTCGGCGAACTCTTTCAGCATCGAGTGCTTGCAGGCTTGCTCAAAGATCGCCTGGGACTCTTTCAGCAGACGTTGCTCGTGCTCAATGACCTCGGGGTGGTCTGGCAAGAGCTGTGCGGCGCGCTGGATGTCGCTGCTCGCCTTGTCGTGCATGCGCAGGCGCCAGTGGAGCTTCGCGCGCAGCACAAAGTACTCGACGTCCCTCGCGTTCAGACAGATGCAGTGGTCGATGTCCTTCAGCGCCTTGTCAAAGCAGTTTGCCTGGATGTGCGCGAGCGCGCGGTGCAGCCAGTAGGTCTCCTCCAAACCATTCAGCTGGATCGCTTCGGTCAAGTACGCGATCGCGATCGACGGCGTCTCGTTCAGCTTGAGTAGTAAGTACCCGTGGAGATTGAGCAGCGCCGCGAACTGGTCCTTGATGCGCTGCGGCGGATTTGAGTCGATCGAGAAGAGCTTGCGGTAGCTCGCCATCGCAGACTTGAGGTCGCAGAGTTCCCAGAACACCTGCGCGCGCTTCGCGTAGAGCAGCGCGCGGTTGGGCTGCAGGAAAATCGCCTTGTCGAGACAGTGGAGCGCTGCGTCCAGGTTCTGCTCGGCAACATGGCGGTCCGCCTGCTCTTCTCGCTCTCGTGCCGCTTCTTCGGGTCAAGTCCATGTTGGTGCAGCTACTGCAGTGGGTTCATTGCGGCTGTCTTGAATAAAAACCAAAAGCTGTGTCAGTAACCGAAGAGAAGACCAGCTTCCATAATTTAGTTCACCTTGAAGCGGCGCAACTGGGACTCGAAAGGTCGTACGATCCTTGGTCCAGACTTGGAGAGGCACTCGGTACTCTGCCCAGCCAACAGCACCAAGTACGCTCACATTCAGATAGAGAGAGCCATGGGCAACGTGAAGCCTGTCGTGAAGACGTCGACGATGGACCAAGACCTACAGGACGAGGTCATCACCGTGGCGCAGCACGCCATGGACACGGAGATCGACGAGCAGCAGATCGCGGCCAAGGTCAAGCAGCACTTCGAGCAGAAGTACCACGGCATGCTCTGGCACTGCTGCGTCGGCCGCAACGTCGCGTGCTACGCCACCCACGAGCAGTCCAAGTTCCTCTACTTCTACTTCTACATCGGCCAGATGGCCGTCGTGCTCTTCGCGACCGCGTAGAAGGCTAAGCTTCGATGGGATGTGGCGAACACTTCGTGTTCTGCCTGGGTGACCAACAACGCCATTAGCAAGCACTGTTAGTCTCAATTGTAAATAAGATCGCGCGCGCGAGTGTGTGTGTGCATTTATATATAGTACGATACCTCTCACTTGCGCGTCGTGGTCGTCTTTAACATTGCGAGGGGGGATGAAATAGCTTTGGGCTTATTGGCCAACTTCCCAGCAGCGCTGGCTGCTCCATGCCGAGAAGAGAGCGAACCGTCTCATTAGAATGAAGGCGAACAACGCGCTGGACGAGAACCCGTCCAAGCTCGTGCGTCGGCGCTCTCGCAACGTCGTGTACAGCTCGCCGCCGCCACCTTTGCCGCTCATATCGCTGCCTCCGGACGATGAGTGGGAGGAGTTCGATACCCCCACGCGCATGGGTTTCCACTACACTCTCCCGCACTTGGAGCTCTCGGGCGAAGAGTACGAGGACACCTCGTCATCCGGCTCGCTTTCAGGCTCAGGATCGACTGGCAGGAAGCGCGAGACGCCGGACCACGAACGCCCCAAGATCTGCCGCATGCTCAGAGAGTACATGACCCACAACGAGATCTTCCAGACCCAGCGCCACGGGTTCGGCATCGACACGCGTCTCGTCTACAAGCGCAACAAAGAGACCGACTTTGCAGGGATGCCTTCAACCAGTGGTGGCAGTGGCAGCACTACCGGGTCTCTCGATGGCTACACCGGTGAGGACTTGGGCTTCAGCGCGCTGTTCGAGAGCGGGAACCTGGATCGCGCGTACCGAGTCAATGGGAGGCACTACGCTTCCAGCAATGAGCTGCTCGGCGCTGCGTCTCACGGGACATCGTCAGCGAGCTCGCAGCCGCCGTTCGCGTACTTTGTCAAGGCGGACATGGAGTACGATCTCTACTGCGACACCGACATGAACACGCACGGACACATCCAGTGGTACTTCTTCCGCGTCACTCTCCAACCCGCAGCGTGGAGGCAGCAGACGAGCAGCTCAGCGACAACCAACCTCAAAGTCCGCTTCAACATTCGTAACATGCTGAAGAAGGCGAGCTTGTGCAACGACGCCATGCTCCCCACAGTGTACGTCGACGCTCCTGCAGCGAGCAAGCGCGGATGGCACCACGCAGGCACCAACGTCTGCTACTTCAAGAACGCCGACACGTACCGCAGTCGCAAGACTGGCAAAGTGCAGAACTACTACACGCTCTCGTTCGTGTACGAGTTCCAGTATCAGACCAGTTCTCCGACTGAATCCTCCAGCAACGGTGGCAACCCCGACCCCAGCATGGTGGCATACTTTGCGCACTGCTACCCGTACACGTACACTCGGCTCCAGAAACTCCTGCTCTCGCTGCAGAAAGACCCCGACCGGAACCGGAACCTCAAGCGCCGAATCCTCTGCAAGACGATCGCGAGCAACAGTTGCGACTTGCTCACAATCACGGACTTCAGCCAGGAAGACTCGCAAGACAAGCCATACGCCACGAAGCGCACGGGAATCTTCCTGACTGCGCGAGTGCATCCAGGCGAGAGCAACAGCAGCTTCGTCATGCACGGGATCATCGGTTTCCTCACGGACAACTCGCTCGAAGCGCGGTATTTGCGACACAACTTTGTCTTCAAGATCGTGCCGATGCTCAACCCGGACGGCGTTGTCCATGGAAACTACCGCTGCTCGCTCGCCGGAACGGACTTGAATCGCCGCTGGATGCTCCCGTCCGCAGATCTGCACCCGACCATTCTCGCGACGAAGAACGCGATCCTCTCAATGAAGACCACTCGCCCCATCAGCTTGTTCTGCGATATTCACGGCCACAGTCGGAAGAAGAACATGTTCCTGTACGGCTGTCGTCCATTTGAGCCCAATTGTCGAACGGAAGCGGCACGGCTGCGCTTGGTCCCGCACCTGCTCGGGAAAACCAGCAACTCGCAACGCGGAGGGTTCTACAGTCCGAAAGACTGCACATTCTCAGTGAGCGGCTCGAAAAAGGGCACCGGTCGCGTCGTGGTTTGGAAAGAAGCCAAAGTGCTCAACAGTTTCACACTCGAGGCATCGTTCTACGGTGTCGGAGCTAACAAGAAGCAGCAGGATCTGACTGGCGCCACCACCAGTGCAAGCTTCAGGCACTTCACTCCGTTTGACCTGCGCATGGCCAGCACCAAATTCTGCCACGCGATGCTGCCATTTTCGCAGGTGATCAACTTGGATCGGGCGGCTGCCATCGCTGCTCAACCTCCGCAGGAGACAGAGTCTTCAGCTGTCACGAATCACAATCATCGCCAGCAATGAGCCCACAAAGTCAAAGTCCGCAAGTGTCCGATTCTGGTACAGCAAGCATGCCAAACCTACCGCCATTTGCGCCAGCATTCAGTCCACGTTCGTCCGACAACAAACTTCGCTTGGCTCCTTTGCACCAGATCGCGTCCCCACCAGTCAGCAGCAGTCGAGTGGACGTCCACTCCGCTCCGTCTCCACCGAAACAGTGTGCTCGCTTGCCAATACCACTGTTCCATCCGCACGCTTTGACTGATCGCCCGACAAGTCCATCTGCGCTTGCAATAACGGCTCCACCGGCGAGCACGGCATTCAGCTTCCCATCCGAGTTCGACCAACTTTTCGCAGATGACAGCATGTCCGCTTTGCTTTCGCTGTCGGACCCAGAAGATTTGCTAAAGGAGATTGAGGCGACACTCCCCGACGTTCTCATGGTGTACGCTGAAGAAGACGGCTCGGTTGGCTCGGAGTCGGATCCATCGGGGGACAACATGGAGGAGGAGGAGCTCCAAAGCGCAGACTCCTGGAAGAACATCTTACCCATCCCGAGTGACGAGAAAGTACCGGAGCCAACTCCAAAGCTGCCGAGATCGCGTCCACTTCGACTGATGAGGCATCTGTCAGAGCCGGGACTGTAAGTCAAACTTGGGTTCCGCTTCTGCTTTTCGAAAGTTCCAAGTAACGTGCTCACGTACCTCGTCGTGTCTTGTAGTCTCCGGGGCCATCTGAAAAACGCGCCAGATCCTGTCGCTGCTGCACCACGGATAGACTCGAAGGCAGAACCACCACCGATTACGCAGGTGACTGTGAAGACTGCGTCACTTGCTCCATTGCGAATGCCGCCAAAGCTTGCTCTCCAGAAAAACACCCTGTCCCAGAAACTTCCAAGAGACCGAAATCGGGATATCGCATCGATCCATTTGAGAGCCGTCCAGCGGCGGTCGAAGTCACGGCGAGAGATCCAGCAGTCGATAACCGAGGCCCAGTAGCAGCATGCCTTTCTCCCCATCATACTACTCCAAGTTCTGCATTCATCGTTCCTTCCCGCTCTACCTGAAGATTAGATTAGAGACAATGGCCAGATCCACAGTTTCCAGGCACGCACCTCTTTTCGTCAATCACTCCAACGTCTCAAACACGATGACACTCAACAGGGGATTGATCAAGTGACCTAGAGCGAGGTAAACCAGGCTCACACTTCATTATCGTGGTCATTTGGATCTTCGTCTTGGATGAAAATGCTTGGAGGGCGTTGGCGTCGTCGCAGTGGGGACACTGGGAGATCCGGCAAACTCGTCTTCGGGTCCTGTGCTGGTGCATGTCTACCGTTCATACCAAGCAATCCGTCCGAGCTGTTGACACTGCTGGTGCTATCCACTCGCTGGACGTGTTTTCGATGATCAGCGTTCGTGGGTGAGCGTTGAACTCGCGGCAAGTTCGTCCAGGCAACTTCGTCGACCTTTCGAATCAGCTGGAACTCGCCAACCTTCTTCACCTTGAACACCAAGACTGCTGTGAAGTATATGAAGATCACGTTGATCCAGACGAGCATCGCACTGCCGACTGCGATTTCATAGAAAACGAGTCGCTGCTCTTCACCGATGACGTCGTCCGCCTGTCGTAAAGCATCGAGATAGCGGGTTTCGTCCCAGTTACGAAAGGGAATAAGAAACAAACAAACGCTCCAGTGCCTCAACGTACCACAAAGTACTGCCCAATGATGACGTAGGAGAAACAGATTCCGCTGTTGACAGTTGGAGGGAGAAGAGCAGCCGCGATCGCTGTGCCGACCACGGACGAGATGTTGGCGTTCGATTCAGCGAGCGCGACGCCAGTTCCGGATAGAGCAGCGACAACAGCTCCGAACAGAAGCTGGATCGCCTGGCCACGGGAGCGCATTTCGTTCGTCGGCCAGTTTAGTGCAGCAGCGTATGGGCTCAGCAGCGCTCCGATCATCATCCCCAGCAGAAGCGTGACGGTCTGCAACGAGTGGTTAGCACACAGAGGAATTTGGATTTCATGGTTAGTCATTACCGTGATGGATGGGAAATGAATGAGCAGGGCATACGGTACCAATGCGAAGATCTCGTTGAGAAACCCGTTGATGAAGAGACTCCGATCGCGGATCGCATACCCGAAAGCGCATCCAAGGATAGGACCCTGTTCAATCGAAGAGCATAGATGTCAACTCTATCATTGTCAACCTCTAGCTGAGTAGATTTGAGCAGCAAAACCGTACCATCAGTGGCGAGAGAAGCATGGACGCCACCACGTACGTCTACAGAAATCCAGACATTGGCCAGAAATTAGTCCGTCGTCAATCACAGCAAGTGCAACAAAGGGGAACAGTAACCTCCATTGACTTACACTGGAGTCGCCCGCCAAACCAATACCTGCAATCGCCCTGTAGCAACAACAAACATCATGATCACCACCATCGCCAGCATTAGCTCTGCTTGACTCGCAACGACAAGGTAACATACGAGGTATCAAATAGCCACCACACTGCCACTTACGAGGAAATGAGAAGCATGCCGACGGAATCTCTCGACAGCGTCGAGTTCGCTTCAATGTGCGCGTACATCTCGGCGACCGGCACCGCTGTGCCCACGTCGGTGGATCGCTCGAGGATGCGGCCGACGCGGCGCTTCTTCTTCTTCGTCTTGCGCTTGCTGATCGTGGTGCCCGGCGTGAGCGACATGACGTCACAGAAGCCGAACTGCACACCCACGCCCATGCTCTGCAGCTTGTTCAGGATCGCCTGCATCTCCTCGTCCTCGACGCGGAACGTCACGATCGAAGACGTCCGCGCCTCTACGCTCGTCACATTGTCCAGCTTGAGCTCATCCTGCAACGTCGACACCACCTGATCCAACGCATTCAAGAAGGCATCACATCCACCACAAAGTGCACATCAGTCTCTCTATCTCTTTCTATCTTGTTATGGCCGGGAGTCGCAGGGGTCCAGTGCTCAACTGCGCATTGGGAGAGTCAAGAGGTAAAACACAGTGTATATGTCGCGCACCTTGCCGTGCTGCTCGTTCGGAATGGTGAGCTGGAAGAGCTTCATGGCGATGGCGCCACGCAAGCGATCTGCCGGGCTTTCTTCTTGTGTTTGTCACTTGTCACTTGCTTCGTCAGTGCGGAAAATGGTGGGAACGTGGCGATTACTGAAGAAGGCACAACAATATTAATTGCGAACAGGTGTTGCAAACTGTGCTCACCCAACCGAAAAAGAGCATACAAATCCGCATACTATTCACTTTCGTCACTATGGACGGCATTTCGGCGGAGATTCGTGAAAACCCCACTTTGCGCCAAAATCCATTTCGATAGTGACGAAAGTGAATTAGTATGGAGAATTGTATGTGCTGACAAAACGCATTTCGGCGCAGATTTAAATAGCGCGCCTCCATAGTGAACCTAACGAGGTTTGGTGTGCCACATTGAAAGGCGAATGAACCTTTCTGATATGTCGAAGTGTCCCTGCATTACGAGCGCTTCAACATGGAAGCTCCGGTCACCTCCAGCTCATCATCGGCCAGATGTTCAGCGGCAAGAGCACGGAGCTCATCCGTCGCGTGCGCCGCTTCGCCCACGCCAAGCTCCAGCGCCTCGTCATCAAGTACAAGAACGACACGCGCTGCTCGGAAGAGTGAGTAAAATGCGCCGTGCACTTCTGCTGCTGTGTTGCGAGTTGCTGTGTATGAGCGCAGTGGTACTTACACTATGATGCTACTATTTCGTGCTCATTAGAAAGCTGTCGGCGCGCGGCAAGATGCTCTTTGAAGCGAAACCCGTGCGCGGCTGTCAGAAGTGCGCCCGTACCTCGCGAACGCGGACGTGATCGGCATCGACGAAGGACAGTTCTTCCCAGACGTACGTCTTCATGATACACCCCTCACATAACTCGCTGCTGTAGGCAACAGATGCGAATACTGACGTTGCTGACAATGATTCTGTTGTTGAGTGAATACTATAGAGTTTTGAATGCTTTGGGGAGAAAACACTTTTCGGCGGAGCTTTGTATAAGCATCCCCAGTAGTGAAACTATCGGGGTCGCTTGACCACTTGAAAAGGCGAAAGTACCTTTCGGGAGCATTTCTGAGGAACGTATTTACATCACACTTCAACATGAGAGAAGTTCATCACCAACTGCTTCTTTCTTCTCATGAGTTCTCCCTTCTCTTCAGCATTCCTCCCTAGCCGGGGACGCGTCGCCCCATGGGGTCGCTGCCACGCCACCCCCTCGGCTTCCGTAGCCTCCGCGGCTGTTGAAGTTGCCACCCTCTGCTGCGATCGCTACAGCGGCCCCTGAAGTCATCTCCGCCTCTGTATCACCTGCCTCATGTTGACAGCAAATCTATCTCCATTCCAGTTTTGCGATCCCTATTTCGCCACTGAATGAACAGTTTGGGGACTCATTCTTGGTCTTCTCCGTCGCCGTCACCTTCAGATTCTTCCTCCTCGTCATCATCTTCGCCATCGTCTTCGTCCTCCTCCTCCGATTCTTCTTCGTCTTCTTCGTCATCAGCATCGTCATCGTCTGCATTATCACCTCCAACCTCGTCCCGCGATCCCTCGCCAAGTTGGTTGGCTACCTCGTCACCGGATCCCTTACCACCTTGAGCTGACTCAGCTTCAGCGCCTGACCCTTCAGTTTCTTCCGTATGAGGTTCTGGAGCAGCCACCTCTTCTTCCACATAGCTGAGGTAGTCCTCCACGCCATAGTAGCTCGCCTCGGTAGCTTTCCCACCCGCCATCGTCATGATATTAAGTGGCCGACCTCGAACATGACCAAACACGTACCCACTGAGTTCCCCAACAGAGGTACCGCTGGTCGTACCGCTGGTCGTACCGCTGGAAGCGCAGCGTCAAGAACGTCGTGGCGCGAAGCGTGCGCAGCGATGGCTCAAACATCGCGACCATGCACCAGCAGTAGCCGTTGAACGGCTGGATGCGCGCGCCTTCGAGGTGGAAAACAGAGCCATTCGTGGTCGCCGTCCTCGTACCCGACTCGGTGCTTGTTCTTCACGCGATTAAACTTTGCGATGTACCCGCTGAACCACTGCTGCTCGAGCGGCCAGAACACGCGGCAGTGCATTCCGAGCACCGCTTTCTCGAACGCGTTCTCGTTCGGACGCACGTAGTGGCGCTGTTTGCGAGACGGCGAGAACAAAAACTGGTCGCCGTACTCGTCCTGGAAGTCGCGCCAGTCGTCGTCGCTCTCCGGCTCCGAGGCAGAGTCGCGGTCGACGAGTTCGCGCGTTTTCTTCAAGATCTCCGCTTGCTTCTTCATCGCAGCGTCGCATTCTTCGAGCATGTGAGTCTTCATCTGTCGGAGCATGTTCTCAAAGTTGATCCTCTCGGCGTTCGGCGTCTTGAATCGTCTCCAGGCTCGTTGAATTCGTTTCGCGGCATGCAATCGCATCTGGAACTGCACACGAGCTTCTTGCGCCACGCGACGACCGAAATACCCGCGCACTCCTGCGTTGATGCGACTGGCAGCGTTGTATTTGCGTAACTCGCATCCTTGCATCTCGCGCTGGTACCGTGCTAGTTGCCGCCGAGCGTGGTGTCCGCGCCAACGGCTCTGGATTTCCATCGCGTATCGAACCAGCTCTCGCACTTTCGCATGCTGCACCTCCAGAGCTGCTCGGAGCGCTCGATAGGCTTGGCGAGCAGCTCTGGATCGAAAGAGTCTCTGGAGCGTGATCGCAGCGTTCTTCCTCTCAAGGCGCTGTTGCTGGTTGATCGCCATGAGGTCGTCCAGTCGAGACCGATGGAAGCGCGCGCGGTACGCTCGCTGCAATCGAATGACAGCGGCGTGCTTCTGCAGCAGCTGCTGCTCTTTCCGGTACCGGTCGGTGGTCTTGAACACGACATGGTGGTGCTTCCTGGTCCAATGGCTCCGGTACACTGCTTGCACTCTCACAGCGAACTTCGACCAATGTCTGATGCGCTGCTCTTCGACGCTCGCTCTCTCTAGAGCTGCTCGACAAAGAACTCCACGAGCGAGCGCCTGGATCTTGACCACGCTTGTATTCACGAGCTTCGTGCGCCTCACTCTTCTGTTGATCTCGCTGTTAAGTCGCCAGCGCACGTAGCTCTTCCGGATCGTCTTGCACGCTGGCATCTCGATCATCTTGACGCGCCACGACGCCGCGATCTGCCGATCCACGTGACCTCGGTACACTGCCTGGATGCGCAGCGCAGCCGAGTTGTAGATCGGCTTCTGCTGAATCGAGAACTTGAGCTTCAAGCCGTCCTGCTTCGGCTCTAATCCCCGATAGCGCTGCGCTTTCTGGACAAACGGCAAGTGCTCCGCGAGTGTCGCGATCCCGTTGTCGGTGATCTCCTGGCAGCCGTTGAGGTTTAGAACCTGCAACGAGAGGCAGTTGGTCGCCACCGCAGCGAGGATGTCTTCGCGCATCTTCAGACACCCCTCGAGGTTCAGCGACTGCAGCAGTGGCGTCCCACGCACCATCGCAAATAGTCCAGCGGACGACAAATGGAAGCAGCCGCAGACGTTCAAGCTGCGCAGCTGCCGGCAGTGCTCTCCGATGTGGACCAGCGAGCCATCGGTCAACTGCGTGCATTTCCGCAGACTCAGCACTCGAAGGCTCTTACATCCCTGGACGAGCTTCAGGATGCCGTTGTTCGTGATCTTCTCCAGCCCTTCCAAGTTGATGAACTGAAGCCGTGTCCGAGCGCCGCGAGTCCTCGGTCCGAGATGCCTTTCGTGTACGAGATGTCGAGTGAGAGCAGCTTTCGGCACTGAGTGAGCGAGCCCTGGGGGCCGAGCGTCCCACTGATCCACCCCAGCGCGTCATCGTTCAAGACCGGACAGTTCGACAGGTTCAGTTTCGTCAAGTGCGCATTGCAGCACGAGATGAATTCGTGGATGCACTCGCTTTCCAGCTGCAGACACCAGGAGAAGTCCAGCGCGTCCAGTTGTTCGATCCCTGTGGCCATCACTTTCAGAGTGTCGATGGACATGACCGACTTAGAGTAGTCGAGACGGCGAATCACTGGACCAACCGCATGGTTGAACGCGCGAATCCCCACCTGAATAATCCATAAAGATGTTAGAAATTGTGTTGCATTTTGAGCATTTCCGCAAAGAATAACAACAGTAGCTTACTGGTGTGAATCCTTCGCAGCCGGACAAGATGATCGTCGAGTAGTACTGACATTGTCGGAGTAGCGGGTTCTCTTGTTTTGCTCTCTCGATTTGTTTCAAACTCGCGCGCAGCTGGCTCGCGAGCTCGTTCAGCATCGTGTCATTCAGTTCACTGGCGTAGGGCCGCAGATCCAGCGTCTCCGGGTCGCTCTGGGCGTTCAGGATGCAGGTCGCGCGCGCACCGAGCGCAACTGACGCCTCCTGCAGTGCGAGTCTCCGTTCTTGTGCATCCTTCTCATCCAATTGGAAGTTGTTGCTGCGACTTGCTGTTGCTGCTGGGGAGATGATGGCTGCATGAGCGTTCTTCTTCGTGAGCTTGCATCCATTTTCCAACGCGCGGTGGTGTTGTTTCCGATCGGTCATCAGCTCGCATGTTGGTTGGTCTGTTGTGGTGGAACAGTCGATCGATTCAAACACCTACAACAACAATAGCAGCACGTCGTTTCACACCCTTCCGAGCCATAAATGTTTCGCATGGTCAGTTTCAACATCAACTCCCACATACAGCCAGTCAGCCAGTCCGCTATTAACTATTTGAGAAAGAATAAAAAGCATATCCAAGGTAACGAAATGTCAAGCGAGAATCTCGGCGTCCTCCTTCGGTTGGGGGGTTCATTGGCTTACTGGGCAAGCTTCGCGAGCGAAGCGATCGCATAAATCTTAATCTCCGAGCCGCCGTCAACCTTCACGATACCGTCGGATCCATCGGTACCGATCAGCGAACCCGTCTTTCCGGCTTCGTCGCCAGAGAGAATGATAACCGAGTCCTGCTTCTCCGGCACCACTGGCTGCACGTCGTCGAACGAAACGTTGATCACGCGACCATCCACGTCCAACGAGCACGAGTTACCGTTCACGCTCACGATCACGCCCACGCTGCCGCTGTATTCGCCTTCCATGACTTCCACTTCCACACCCTTCATCTTCCACGTCACTTCGCCACTCGAGTACGAACCGCCGTAATCGTCTGCCTCGTGGTGGTACGCTGGCGTCATTGGGACGCCAGATCCACCCATCATGCCTGGCGTCGCCGCAGGAGTCACGGCCGAGTTCATACGTCCAAGTCCAGTCATCGGAGTCGCAATACCAAACGCGCCTGGAGTCATCGGGTTGTGGTGGTAGCCTGGAGTGTTCAGACCTGGAGTGACAGGGTTGAGACCAGGAGTCATCGACGACAGCCCTGGAGTGGTTGGGTTGAAACCTGGAGTCATCGGCTCCATTCCAGAGTGGTGGTGGTCGTGTCCAATTCCAGGAGTCGCTGCAGACAGGTGCGCTGGGGTCGTTGGGTTGAGACCTGGAGTCGTAGGGTTCAAGCCAGGAGTCGTCGGGTTGTGCGACATCATGTACGCAGGAGTTCTCGGCTGGAGTCCTGGAGTCGTCGGGTTCAATCCTGGAGTTGTTGGGTTCGCAGCTGGCGTAACTGGCATCATGTTATCTCTAGTAGGCGATCGTGGCGCCATCGGGGTCACAGGGTTCGCGAATGATCGGTTGGCCATACCATCTCCCGAAGGAGCAACGGGGTCCAAAGGCGTGCCGAAGCTTGTCGCGTGGGTGATGTCCTTCTCCTGGTTCAGCTGGGTTTCCAGCAAAGCATCATCATTCGCAACATTCCATGCATCGCCACTGCGAGATGACGATTGAGGCGTTCCCAGACCACGATGCAGCGGAGTCGCCATCGGAGTCATAGCACTTCCGTGGAGTGGCGTCTGCGATGGCAGTGGAGTCTGGCCATTCATTGGCGTGCCGGTGTAGCGCGGCTTGTCCTGGATCATCCCCTCTCTCGTTCCAGCAAGCGTCACGTGGAGTCTGTCCACATCAACGACCTTCGCCTTGCAATGGATCTCCACCTTGACCTTCTGGTCGCTCTCATCCACGACAATACCGATGTAGCCCTTCCACATGCCCTTCTTAATCTTCACAGTCTTGCCGATGATATCAGACTCACGAGACTGAGCGCCAGGACGTCCTCTCGGCTGCATACCAGCGTCCATTCGAGGGACCGTCGAGTTCTGGATCATGTCCGAACGCGCCTTGCTTCCAGAGAGCACCACTTGACGAGCTCGAGCGACGAAGATACCAGCATTGGTAGTCATTCGGTTGTTGTGCAAAAACAGGTAGGTGCGATAAATGTGCTTCACTGTGCCACTGTGACCTGCGTGGGGTCCCTCCACCACGTTCACCATCTCGCCGACGCTCACGTGGTTGTGCTTCTTGTCGAGCGCAGCAGTTGCTCGCGAAGAGACCATCTTTCGCTGAATTTCCTGGTCAGAAATGTCACGCGCCTGACCATTCTGGCATAGAACCGAGAAGCCATCACGTCCGACGTGGGTCACCACACCGACATCACCATGCGCGAGCTAACACATACACCAAATAGCTGGTAAGTAACTTTTCACATCATCACAAAAATCATTGCAAACCACTCCATCCACTTACCGCCACGAGATCGTAGAGCTCTTTTCCCTTGAACGAGTCCAAACCGTGAGACACTTCGGCAGATTCCTGGAGATCGCGAACGCGAACTTGGATTTCTTTCGCCATGCTGTCCACCAACACAATCGCAACCGGGGAGCCATCCGTTTCGTCCACTGCAACGACGGTTCCGGTTTCACCCGAGTAGATGCCCGACACGACCTTGATATGGTCACCGACCTTGACATACTTCATCAGCTGCTTCAGCTGGAAGTCCAGAATTGTATCCTTGATCTCTTCATGCAGCGGCATCACACGAACAGTGTCGTTCGAAGTGTTCGTGCTCAGCACGACACCCATGAGGTTGATCAGGTCGCCTTCAATCACGCGCACAGTGTCGCCCTTCGTCAGGTCCACCTTGTTCTTCCAGTCATCCGCTTCCACTGACGTCATCAAATCGTCGTTTCCGTCTCCATCGCCACCTCCAACCGATGTGAACTTGTTGATCTCGTCCAGCGTGGGGTTCACGTCTTCCATCTGCAGCATGGTCGCGATGTTCACTTCCTTGAGCAAGAACCCGTCCTTGTAAAAGTCGTTCTCAAAGGAGTCGAGCATCTCACCGGTCGACGGGTGGCGACGGCGCACCACGTCGAGCCCCTGCGACATATTTGTGCTGAAGAGCTTCTGCGGAGGACGTTGTCCTTTCTTGTACTTGGGTTGCTCCCCGCCGCTCAGCACAATCGGGTCGAGACGCGGAATCATTTTCACAACCGCCTGTTGAAAAAGGCGAGGTCGTCAGTAGAGATTCGATGCAACAACTACGAAAGAGAGCACCAACGTAAAAGCACTAAGCAACGTACCCGAGCACCGTTGTCCAAGATCTCGAGCACTTTACACAGGTCACCCTTGTACAAACCAGCACGCTTCATTCTCGTCCACGCGCCAACAGTGAGAGGCTTGCGCAGCTTCTGGACGTGGAGCACCGACGTCATTTCGTGGATCGGCACCAGCTTCATGGTGTATTGCTGCACGTCACGAAGTCCGTTGAGCGCGTCCTTCGCATGCGGCTCACGTTCCGCCTCAACGTAAATGAAGCCCTTGGAGTTCGAGGCGACGACAGACTTGATGTTCAGCGGCTCTCCGCGTCGAGCGAACTCCAAGAATTTGTTCATCATCGCGATCACGAGGTGTTGCTCACGACCAGGCTAGAAATCCAACAAATACAAAAAGAATACAGTATGAGGCACCGTTCGCCATATAGCACACAGCACATCCATGTCAAATATACACCACCATGCTTACCTTGCACTTGAACACCCACATGCGCGGGTCTTGGATCGACGGCAGGAGCGACTGCTGCGCCACCTCGCTCTGCATCATGTCCCCGCCTTCATCGTCTTCGTCGTACTGCTTGCGGCTCTGGTGGTGTCTCTTCTTGATCTGGTTCACGATCTCCTCCGCGCTCTCCGTGTCGTCGTACTGGGTGCGATCTTGCGGCTCGTAGCGGTACTGGTGCGCCGACTCGACTTCCTCGGCGAGCGCGCGCTCGGAGCGGTAGAAGTCGCCGTCATCGTCGTCTTCCTCCTCCTCCTCGTCTTCATCGACGTCGGCCTCTTCTTCGATGAACTTGTTCACGGGCTTGCGGCGCTTCTTGGGCTTGGGCTTCGTGTCGCTCGCCCCCTTGCGCTTCTTCACGGGCGTTTCCTCCACTTCGTCCTCCGAGACGTCGTCTTCTTCTTCAGGGATTTCATCTTCGGACACGTCGTCGTCCTCCGACAGGTTGCGGTCGTCTTCACTCGATGACATGCTGCTTGGTCTTTGGTTAGATGGCGGGCGGCTCTGTCTGCAAATCTGTGCTGGTGCTTTAAAGCTGCTTGCTGCTTGCCCCCTCGCTCCTCTCTCACGCTTTTGAGCTTTGGCTTGGTGGGGAAAACCACACAGATAACGAACTGCTGGCTTCGTGGCGTACTGTCGTGCACCTTTATACTGGACCCACTTGGGAGCGCTCAATTCAGAGTGAAACGAGGATCCTTTTCAACACGGGACACAACGCGTCCCGAATTTCGGGACACTGAAAATCCATCTCAGCTGGTGACTTGGAGTGTCACCGCTCCTGCCACACTCGGCACCGACTCAGCGCCGCATTCCCTCTGCTTTCTCTCTCTCGCATTTTTCTCCATCAGCATCAGCATCAGAAGCGCAAGCAAGCGCAAGCAAGCAAGCGGAAAGAGAAGAGGGAAGCGAGCGAAAGCACTATTGGGAGCATGGCGGAGCAGACGGACCCGCCGCCAGCACCAGCGACGGCCACGACGACGACCAACCACGATGCGCTCGTGAGCAGCAGCATCGCGCAGCCCACGAGCATCCGGGTGCTCGTGCAGAACCCCGTGCTGCTCGCGAACGTGCTCGCGTTCCTCGGATCCAAGTACACGTTCGCTTTAGGTGCGGGAACGAAAAGAAAAAAAATGAACGCCATGAGCAGACGACGGTGTTCGATGGCGGAGAGAGCTTGTTTGTTCTTGCCTGCCATAACCGTGCGCGTCTGCTTGTGTGTGTTGTGGCTATGGGTTAGCTTTCGTAATGTGCGCGGGGGTCATGGAACTGATCATTCTATATTTTTGTTGTTTGCTGTGTTGATGCTGCGTGCCGTGCTGATGTTGTTATGGGGGACCGATTCACTTCGATTGCTGCCGATCAGTCACGCTGAGTAAAAGCTGGGCGAGAGAGCTGATGAAGCCCGTGGTGTGGGAGATTATCGCGAATGTGCCGTACGAGCCGCTGCTGCTGAATTGCTTCCGACGGGCGTCTTCGTATTGCTACCGGGAGACTGATGCGCCGTCACCGTACGTACACAGCATTTTGCAATGCCAACCACCACCATTTGATCGCCATCCTCGATTTGAATGCCAAACTGACTTGTGCATGAAATGCCTCACATAGAAACGTCAACCGCCGTGGATCGCCTCCTGTCATTCGAGCGTCCCTGTTGAACGAGCGCACGTCCATGCGGGAGTACGTGAACGATTTGAAGTGGATGTCGGTGGAGAACAAATGGTTCGATGCTCAGCCCAAGTCGATGCGCCTTGCGGACGTTCCGGAGCTGAAGATCGAGAGCCAGAAAGCTGCGCCAATCGCATTCGACAACCCCAAAATCCTGATCAACAAGTATTCTCGGAGCCCCAACACTCGCGTACGTCTTGTCTTATTTTGTTCTGTCATGTTCGTGTCGGATTCTGACTGACAATGATTGTATCGATTTCTATGTTTCCACAGCTTCTCACTGGTGGAGTCGAAAATGATCGTGCAAACTTTTATTTATGGTCGCTGGAGAAGCAGCGCCTTCGCTCCTCAATCGTGCAAAACGGTGCGTCGTGCTACCACGCGTGCAATGATGCACTCGCTGTTGGCTGCTCGGACGGCACGGTCCGAGTCTGGGACTTTGCGATAATGGAGAACCGAAATTACGATTCGAGCCCGCAGATCAACGTCGCGCCGACTGCGACGATCTCCCACCGATCCACACTCGGCATGGTGCCGTTCATACGGACTCGATCGAAAGACAAGGTCACGAATGTGCGCATTGACCACAACGACGGCACGTTCCTGCACCTGGCGACATCGACGGAGAAAGGGGAAGCGAACGTGTGGGACGTGACGAAGGGCGAGATCATCGTGTCGATCGCGGCTTCCAAGATCCACAAATCTGCGCTCCCTCGCTCTCAGCGAGACCCGAACCCCCAGATTACTAGCTTGATGCTTTTCCGAAACACGCTGGTCTGTGGTACCTCGTCTGGCTTTATTCGAGTGTTTGACCTCCGCAGCCACCGACTCACGCACCGACTCGCTGGGCATCCTGGTACGTTCTCAATGCCATTGCTATTAACCTTTTCAGCTTGATCCTAATGACTTGTTTTCTTTTTTATGCAGATGCGGTGCTGAACACGGACACCAAGGGGCGAGTGCTGTGGTCTGCCGGACGAGAAGGCACTGTTCGTTGGTGGGGAGGCAAGACTGCCAAGATTCTGTCCAAGTCAGCGTTGTGCTCGGGCGGCATCTCGGCGTTAGAAATGGACGAAACGGTCGTGGTGGCAGGCTACAGCAAGCAGGGAATGGAGGCTTGGGACGTCCGCACGCAGCAATCGCTCTGCACATTCAGCAATTTTGAACACGGTGGTGTGAAGTCCTTACAGTTTGACAGCCGCAAGCTCGTGACGGTCTCGCCGAACGGCAAGGTATGTAGCAACCATGATGTCATTGTATCTTGTTCTATCCACGTTCAGCAACTGACGTTGTTGTGTTTCTTATTTCCTCTGCAGGCTGCGCTTTGGCGATGGTATTCTCCAAACCCGGTGCGATGGTTCACCCCGCCAAACCCATCGGCGAAGTTCATTTCTGCTCAGTACGACGACAGGCATTTGGTGCTTGGGACCAATAGCGGCGAGCTGCTAGATTTTGATCGAGTGTCTGCGGTTTTGTGAGCAGAAGCCCGTCAAACGAAGTGACTTCACCGCACGACAACATGTGGAAACAAACACTCTTGAAGGATGGCTGACTGTGTCTGCAGTCCCAGCTCCAAGTCTTTGGAGAACAAGTTGAAAAAAGTGAGTTGCCAGTAGTTTTCTGGTGTAAATAATGCCTTTGTCCCAACACAATGCCCCGTTCATTTTTTGTTCTTTTGCATTCATCTCTTATGAAATGAAGCCTGACCTTCGAAGCTTATTCGACCTTCTAATCCTTCGACAAGAGAGGCACGTTTCGTTTCCTGTCGGTGCTTAGCTCTGCTGCCGTGGGGGCTTCTTCACATACACGACTTTGCCCTTGAGGGAGTCGTTCTTGGCGCCTGCTCTTGCCACCAAAACTGGAGGGTCCGCTGGAGAAGCAGCCTGAGCTATCGCTCCACGGCCACCATTAGTACCGAGCGCTTCAGAGAGTGTTGCTGGTTGGATGAATCGTGGATTGTGGTGGAAAGTGGACTCGCCAGTGGAGGGGTCTGGGATGCACACGATGACGCCTGCAGTGGTCTTCAAGAGCGCGACGGGCTCTGGCGTGGGCTGAGGAGAGCTGCGCTTGCTGTGCAAAGAGCCCATTCGTGCTCGAGTGAATTGCACATTGACGTCTAAATATACAGAGCAATCGACACACAAGCCGACCCAACGCTTTCAAAATGAAATCAACGACAAAGAGGGTATTAGACTTACATACTTTAAAAAATTCGGAGCTCTGTCAAAAATCATCGTTCGAGAATAGTGTGTCGGCGATCGCTGGGAAGCCCACGAAGAGCCACTTCGATCCGTTCGTCTCTGTTCGCACTTGCACTGGATGCGGTCGCGCCTGGATCTTCGCTGACACCAAGCAGCTTCCGTCTTCGAGCGAGAACGGCCAGTGATGGCGCGGGCACGAAATGCAGGTCATTCCGTCGTAGTCTTCAATATCCCCAAGGTGTAACGATGCACCCTGATGCGGACAGGTGTTGTCAATCGCGTAGAACTGCCCGTAATTCTTAAATATCGCCACGTCTCGTCCGTTGATCTCAACCTTTGTACCTAGCGCAACAACAGTCAAACCAAGCACGCATGCTCGCAATTTTTAGCGCATATGCACGTAGGAAGCGAAAGAGCGAGCAAAACGAGCCTCCTTACCGATCGTGACCGTGCGCGTTCCAGCTTTGATGCGCTTTCTTCCCGTCACACTCATCTCATACTTTGGCTGATGCTCGCTCGCTTCACGCACATCTGTTTCACAAATTACACAAAACACATGCAGGTAAAAAACACAATGTTCATTAGTCCGAGCCGCATCATGCGCACGTCGCTTTATCTCGTGCACACGCACCTTCGGGTCGCACCATCGAGTTGAACCATAAATACTTGGCGGCTTCTTGCTCGCGCTGCAGCCGCAGGAAGTGCTCGTCGTCTTCGTAGTGGAGCGCTGGCGCAGCCGTGCGAGGTGCGTTGCGCATGCTTTCAAGCAGGCGGAGGCGGCAGCAGCAGCAGCAGCGACAGTGCTCTATGTGCTTCAATGTGCCACAATGCAAGTGCGGATGCGCACGCTGCTGTTGCCAGCGGCTCGGCTTCAAGCTCAATGTCGGCCTCAAATCAAATCAAAGCAAAATTTGAATTTTCGATTGAGAGAAACCTAATTCGGGCTTAAATGAAAACCCGACCGAAAATCGTACCTTACAAAATCGTACTTGTAAGGGAGACGACAATGACGTAAAAAGGGTAATTACGTCAACAGCACCTTTTTTACAGGTCACTTTTCGCTGGTGACCGCCCGATATCTTTCCTTTTTTGTTCCTGAGGCGGCAGCTCTCATCATCATCACAGCACTCGACCTCGAAGCGAAAAAGCGGCTCGAAGGAGAAGAAGCAGAGAGCGGAGAGCAGAGAGCAGCATGGGCAGTCGATACGGAGGCGGCGGCGGCGATGACTTCAGGGGCCGCGGGCGCGACCGCAGCAGAGACAGAGGCTACGGCAACTTCAACGGCCGCGGAGGCTACGGAAGCCGAGGTGGTGACCGTGGCGGCGACCGCATGGGACGACGCGGCGGCGGCGGAGGAGGAGGCATGGAGCAGAGCGGCGGCGGCGCGGAGCACCTCGCGCGCATCCACGGCACGGAAGAAGACCGCGTGAACTGCCCGTTCTACTTCAAGATCGGCGCGTGTCGCCACGGAGACCGCTGCTCGCGTCTGCACAACAAGCCCGTGTTCAGCCAGACGATCCTCGTGAGCCACATGTACCAGAATCCGATCTCGCAAATCATCGCGGCGAATGGCGACCCGTCCCATCTCGACCAGAAGCAGGTCGACGAAGACTTCGAGGATTTCTACGAAGAAGTGTTTGAAGAGCTGTGCAAGTTTGGGCGATTAGAGGAGCTCAACATCTGCGACAACCTCGGAGACCACTTGGTCGGCAACATGTACGCCAAGTTCGAAGACGAAGAGTGCGCTGCGGCGGCGCAAAAGTCGCTCTATGGGCGATTCTACGCAGGTCGTCCGCTCGTGTGCGAGTTCTCGCCAGTGACGGATTTCAGAGAGGCGAGATGCCGTCAGTTCGACGAAGGCACGTGCAACCGCGGTGGGTACTGCAACTTCATGCACATCAAGACCGTGCCGCGCTCGATGCAGCGCGAGCTAGAGCGCATGTTCAACCGCCCTCGTAACCGCGACAAGAGTCGCAGCAAGAGCAAAAGCAGAAGCAGAAGTCGGAGCAGAGGAAAGAAAAGCAAGGGTCGTTCCCGTTCCCGCTCTCCATCGCGCTCCCGCAGCGGCTCCCGAGACCGTAAAAGCAGTCACCGAAAGAGCAGCGCGAGCCGCTCGCCATCGCCAAAGAAATCCCGCCGCAGTCGTTCTCGCAGCCGCAGCCGCAGCGCGTCCCCGGCACCAGCACCTGTGAAAGAACCGGAACCGGTTGAAGTTGAGGCGAAAAAGGAATGAGAGCACGTTTGCATTTGACGACGGCAGCGAAGACGAAGACACCAGTGAAGCGCAAGTAAATGGCGTCCGTCACCCCCTTCCAGCCATTCACTTTTCGAAGTGCAGGACGAACCAGAAGGAGAACAGGGTACACAACAGCGAGAGCAGCAAGCAAAGAGAAACGAAGAAAATGAGGAAGTCGAGATGATGAGGACCATCGACGAGGAGAAGAGCAGCAGCGGTAGTGAGCAATATGTAGGTGGTGGCGAGTTTATATTTTCTTACTTCTGCATGTGGTGAACTGAATTGCATAGGTGTGTATTTTCCATAGACTGCTTGTTTGGCGAAAGACGTGTCGTTTGTTGGTTTGGATTCCGCATTCTCGCTTTCCTTTTGGATTTTTGTGGTGGGAAAGCACGCTCTATTCGGAGCAGTCACCACCTTGAAGTTTCCTTTCGAAAAGCAATCTTTTCGAACACGCAGGCTTCAACACCTCAACAGTGCACTGTCATCCGCGCCAAATGGCTCACTGCGGAGACGATCGCCAGCCGCGCGTTGATGAGCGCGAGCATTTTCTCCACGGGCGGGTATCCATCAATGGTGCTGGTGACGACGAAGAGAGCAACGGAATGCGCATGATGAGTCCATTGCCATTCGCGCAGCTGAAGCTCATGTATGGCAGCAGAACGGTTGGAGCAACGCAGACCCATGCTGACTGCTCGTATACGATGCTGCTCACGATGAAAGCAGTGTCAGCAACGGAGAAGAAATCCAAGCGCAGGCATTCTCCAGACGTGCGGTTGCACATCTTCAACGATGAGAGCGACCCGTGCAAGTTTGTCAACATCACGAAGCGCTGTTCGTTTGCAATGGAGCTCACGGACGTGATGTCAGCGGATCGCGGAGTGCAAGACGGCCTGGTTTGGGAGCAATCGCTTGAGATCGACTTTCGTGACGCATTCCCGGGATGTTCAGTCGCACGCACACTCTCGGCGCAGAGCCATTCGCATCGGCAGACGCTGATGGCGAAGTTCCAAGACCTGCAGGCGGACGAGTTTCGTGCAGCCGTGCAAGAGCTCGCTGAAGAAATGGTCGGCGATTTCCCGCTTTCGCTTGCCGAGACAGCGATTTCCCTCTGTTATGGCATCTTCGCAGTGCTGCTGTGTGCATTGCTTTGGGTATCCAGAACGAAGCCGACGAAGATGCGCCTCCCACATAGAGACGCACACCCGATTCACTCGGTTTGCTATTTGGACGAGCGACAGTCGCTGTCATCTCCACATGGGAGCACAAGCGGACTATCAACGAGTATGAGCAGCACAACGACTTGTGCTCCAAGGAAGAGCCCCATCGAAGATTTCTCGGAGCAAGTAGAGGTGAAAGATGCAAGAAAACGTCGAGCTGCAGAGTTCTACGATGAATACCGCCTGATCTCCTCTGTCCGACGACACCCAGAGGCTACGAATACCAGTAGCGTCGCTCGAGATCTCCGATTAGATCGTCCGACTCAAGTTAATGCAGTTGAGTGGAAAGTAAAAAGAGAGCTGATTGATATTTGGTGAAGAACTGGGCAGAAAAATACTATAGTAATACTATGTAGTAGATGCTTCGCGGTGTGATGCTGACTGGTTGTGCCAAGCGAGAGAGTGAGAAAGGGATGCAAGCAAACCCGACTATTCTTCAAAGAACGCGTCTTGCATGTGCTGCTTTCGTCGTCGGTCGCCCTTGAGCTCGTTGCTCTTCTGCTTCCTCGACGACGACTTCTTGTCAAAGATCTCGCGCTACATAAATAAATGGTTTAGCAAGCACGCAAAGAGGTGAGTACAATGCATCTTTCGCAACCACCGCTGTACTTGAACAATGCCACTTACTCTATCAATTATCCGCTCCTCCAGCGTCTCCGGCAGGTCCAAAATCGAGCGCACGACGTTGTTGTACTTGATGTGCTCCTGGAAACCCGTGCGAATCGCATTCTTGATCGCCTCCAGCTGCATGATCGAGCGCCACGACTTGACATCCAGCATCTCGTTCTTGACCGAGAATGACACCTGAGGCGATTCTCCGTGCTGCAACATCACAAAACAAAAACCACATGTGTGAGTACATAACTTTCACTTGGTTCCTTTTTTGCCTTGAAATGTGCCAAACTTACTGCCAGAGTGGAGTGGACGTCCCGGAACACCATGCGCTGCACCTTTCGGTCCTTCTTGCTGTTCTTCTTGCTGCTGTCCTTGCTCATCACGCGGAACTTCTCGATGATGTCTTCGTCGTACGGCAGCGTCATGCCGCACTTTTGCGCCGCTTCGTAGAGCAGCGCGATGTTCTCGCCAGCCGCGGATCGGACGTCCACGTCAACATGCGTCAGCAGCTCCAAGAAACGAGGCAGACATCTATTGGGAAAACGCAGTGTAAAAGCGTGTAAGTAACCACCAAGCACTCAATAGAGTCAATCATGCCGCCTCATACCTGTCAACGTATTCGTCGCCAGCCAACTCCTCATCCGACAGCGAGGACGCCAAGAGACCCCACGACTGCAACGCCACCGAGCAAATGCTGCCGACAATCTTCAGATCAAAGTACTTCTCGAAAAGCACCAGCAGCGATTCGGTGTTCTCGTCTTCCACGCTGCAAACGAAGCATGTCAGCGCGAGCGCTTGCATGGCCTACATGACATACAACAATGTACGACCGTGAGTCTATTGATAGATCCGAGTTTCATCGTCAATCAATCGATTGCGTTCGGAGCAGAAACAAAACGTACCGCTGCCTTGACGGCGGGGCTGCGCGACGTCTTCGCCAGAGGCGACAGCACGCTGCTGGTGCGCTGGAAGAATCGCTCTTCGTCGCCGCCCTGGATGAGCGCCATCATGGCGAGAATGCGCGCGCCATGCAGCGCTTCGTCTTCCGACGGCTTGCGGAGACAGCTGAGGACATTGCTCACAAAACTATATATGCGTCATTACGAGAGTGAACGAGTCGTTAGATTAGCGCATTCGAGTTGCATGCTGGTGAATTCTGTGCGTTGCATTCCTTACCTGTCCGTGATGCTGTCGGGAGGCAAGTACTGCGACAAGTGTCCGCTCAGCTTCTCAAGCGCAGCCACACGCGTCGTCGTTCTAAATACATCACATTCGCAATCCATACACATGCACGCATATACGTGTAAGACACACTACCCCATAGTCAAAAGCACTGTGCAAAGCATCTGGAAAAAAGATACCTTTTCTCGGTGAGCTCTTCGATCGCTTCGTCGACCGCAGCGTCCTCGCCGTCGCTCTTCGTGTACGAGTCGTAGAAGTCGGCGTCGTCCGACAAGTTGGTTCGTCCCGTCTCAATCGACGCCATCGAGGCCACGTCGTCAAAGTCGTCGTCGTCTTCCTGGCGCATCTTGCGGGCTCCTAGCAGCAGCGAGTTGTTAGCGATTGCCACGCCCATGTGTCTCGTGTCTCGTGATTGTCTACGCTTGCAGCTTTCTCTCAAACGGAAAGAAGGCAAAGCGGTTATAAGGAACTGAACGCAGATCAGCTCACCTGTCTTTTTCTTCGCCATGATGAACGTGCGTGTGCTGGTTGATGGTCGTGCTGCTACTTGCTGGGGGTGGACTGTCGAGGCTCTTTCGCGAAATGAAGTGGGTTGATGGCTGTTGGTTTGCTTCGCTGTTGCTGGCTGATGTTGAACTCGTCGTTTCTTCTCTTCTCTTTGTCTCGAGTGGCGCAGTGTCTGTGTTTCAGTGTCTCACCGTTTTTCGCTTCACATTCGTGATTGGCTGGAAAAGGTGGTCTGCTGGCTGGGGAAAGATTCGTGCAACATATGTTGTGGATGTTGCATGAACGTGAGATTCTCGGTGTCTGGGCGAGGAAATACCGGTATCCCGCACATTTGTGCAACATCATGGTGTTTTTCAAGGTTGGATGTTGCACGAGTTCTTCAGGTTGCAGCTGCAGGTGAGAAACGTATCAAAAACACTTTGAGAAAAGTATCAAGTGCTTACAAAACTTGGACGGAGCTGAATGCGTGAAAGCAGAATTCAAAATCTGATGCAGAGCGAGGTGGTCATCAAACTCGAGTGGAAAACCATTTGGCTTGCATGGAAGTCCTCGTGTGGTTGATTTCCAACACCAAAGGGTCCACATTGCCGCAGTACCACGAAGCTGCTACAGTGTGTGCAGGCGACGCAAGTGGGGTGATTCATCATGCCTGGCTGCGTTCTCAGCAGCGTCGGAGCCAGAACCGATGACAGTGATCAAAGCCAAGACAGCGAATCCCAGGGACACCTTGCAATTTTTCTTGAGATAGTTGTGAAAGGCACAACAAAAAATCCCTTTCTGTGAAACAAAAAAGTGAAATTTAAGCTTTTTTAATCGAACATTTCTCAAAAAAATTCTCCCCAAAAATCGCAATTCCCCCTTCGACTTGGCGATTGTATGCGTCCGGGGAGTCCCTCTCTATAATAAATAGAAGCTCTCCTCAAACTTCAGTTCACTGAGCACGCAGGGAATTATCGTAGATAAACAGGTATTCCCTGCTTATCCACGATAATATAGCAATCCTAGCTTCGCAATCTCGAATTTGCTGTGATCGAACAAGCACAAGCAACAGGAGGAAAGCAAGCGAAGCGGTATGTGCGTGTATGTGTCTGATCGCATGTGTGCGTAGCGGGTGGCCCACTCGTGCTGCTGTCGACTATGCGGTGCCCAATCGCCTCCTTACTGACTGTGCTCATGTGGAATAATGTAATGAAATGGCGCCAGTAGATCTCAACTAGCGTAGCTGCTCACTCGTTCGGTATCTTTCCCTCAATCGACAAGGCAAGCCCCGCTCGATAGCCCACAAGCACACGCGAGCAAGCAAGCAAGCAAAGCAGACAAGGTGAGCGCTCTCTCATTCGCTCTATGTGTTTCTGTCATTTGGATCTGTGCACTTGGCCGTTGGCTCATCGAGCGACCCTCGTGTACCTACTGAAAGGAGCACTCACTCACTCTCGCGCACTCAATCGCTTTTTAACAACAAGAAAGCAAGTCAGTCAGTATGAGCGCGAAAGCCGTGACCGCCGGCGATGTGAGTGAGACCGCTGATGGTGTGCGCAATTTGGTGAATGTCACAGACAACGCGATGGACGTCGACGAGTCGGGACCGGGCAAGATCGATGAGGGGCTCTACAGCCGCCAGCTCTACGTGATGGGGCACGAGGCGCAGATGCGCATGGGCGCCGCGAACGTGCTCATCATCGGGCTCGACGGTCTCGGCGTGGAGATCGCGAAGAACATCATCCTGGCAGGCGTCAAGAGCGTCACGTTGCACGATGACACGCCTGCGTCGTACTTGGATCTGTCGTCGCAGTTCTACCTGACCGAGCAAGACATTGGCCAATCGCGCGCCAAGGTGTCCTCGAAGAAGCTCGCGGAGCTCAACCCGTACGTGCACGTGCACCACTACTCGGGCGAGATCACTGAAGACTACTTGAAGCAGTTCCGGGTACGCATTTTGCTTTGCGGGCGTGTATATTTCTAGTTTGCATGTGTGCTGACTGTGTTTCTTGTTGTTGTTTGTGGTACGATAGGCGGTGGTGCTCGTCAACTCGACGCTGAAAGAAGCGAAGCGCGTCAACACGATCTGCCACTCGCACGCGATCGCGTTTGTCTCGACCGAGGCGCGCGGCGTGTTTGGCTCGGTGTTTTGCGACTTTGGCGACGAGTTCCTGGTCTCGGACCGCGACGGCGAGCAGCCGGTGAACTGCATGGTGGCGTCGATCTCGAACAGCACGTCGCCCCCGCTCGTGACGGTGAGCGACGACACGCGCCACCAGCTGGAAACGGGCGACTACGTGACGTTCCGCGAGATCAAGGGCTTCCCGTTCTTGAACGAGTGCGAGGCGCGCCGCGTCACGGTCACGGGTCCGTTCACGTTCACGCTGGACATCATCGGTGACGACGACAAGGAGCGCTTTGCGAGCGGCACTGCGTCTGCGGGCGGCTACGTCACGCAAGTAAAGCAGCCGCTGACGGTCAAGTTCAAGAACTTGTCGGACACGCTCGCGTCCCCAGGCGATTTTTTGATCAGCGATTTCGCGAAGTTGAACCGCCCCGAGCTGCTGCACTTTGCGTTCCAGGCGCTGGACGTCTACCGCGAGAAGCACGACGGGAAGTACCCGACGCCAGGATCGCTTGAGGACGCGGACGAAGTGTACAACATCGCCGTGACGTTGAACAAAGAAGCGTCGAGCGCGGGCCACTTTGCGATCGAACACATTGAGAGTGAGGAAGCCAAGAAAGTGGTTCGCGGTCTCGCGTCTGGCGCGTCAGGCGTGATCTCCCCTATGGCGGCGTTCCTCGGTGGCATTGTCGGCCAAGAAGCGCTCAAGGCGTGCAGTGGCAAGTTCACGCCGATCCAGCAGTTCTTCTACTTTGATGCGGTCGAGTGTCTCCCCGACGCTGTTTTCGCTGGCGGCAACATGGCCGAGTTTGCGCCAACGGGCAGTCGCTACGACGGACAGATCGTGGTGTTTGGCAAGGCGCTGCAGGAGGAGATCCAGAACCTGAGTCTCTTTCTGGTCGGCGCCGGTGCGATTGGCTGCGAGATGCTCAAGAACTGGGCGATGATGGGCGTGTCCACGGGCAAGAACAGCGTGATCCACATCACGGACATGGACACGATCGAGAAATCCAACCTGAACCGCCAGTTCCTATTCCGCTCCAAGGACGTGCAGCAGGCGAAATCGACGGTCGCGGGCCGTGCGATCAAGGAGATGAACCCCGACGTGAACGTTAAGTCGTACGTCGCGCGCGTTGGCGGCGACTCGGAGGATCAGTTCAATGACGATTTCTTTGAATCGCTCTCGGGCGTGTGCACTGCGCTGGACAACGTCGAAGCGCGTCTGTACATGGACCAGCGCTGTTTGTTCTACGGACTGCCGATGTTCGAGTCGGGTACGCTCGGAACCAAGGGCAACACGCAAATCGTCGTGCCGCACAAGACGGAGAACTACGGCGCGTCGCGCGATCCCCCTGAGAAGAGCATCCCGATCTGTACGCTCAAGAATTTTCCGAACGCGATCGAGCACACGCTTCAGTGGGCTCGCGACTGGTTTGAGGGCGAGTTCTTCCAGGCGCCGTCGGATGTGAACCAGTACCTCTCTGGACCGGACTTCATCAAACAGCTGAACGACCAGCAGAACACGAAGCTCGAGACCCTGGAGCGCCTCAAGCAGTCGCTCGTGGATCAGCGTCCATCGACGTTCGAGGACTGCATCTCGTGGGCTCGTTTCAAGTTTGAGGAGCTCTTCAGTAACCAGATCAAGCAGTTGCTGCACAACTTCCCGTTGGACCAAGTCACCACGACGGGCACGCCGTTCTGGTCGGGTCCAAAGCGTCCTCCGACTGCGATCACGTTTGACGCGCACGACCCCGTGCACCTTGACTTTGTGGTCGCGGTCGCGAACAGCCGCGCCAAGAACTACGGACTCCAGGGCCACCACGACCGCGAGAGTTTCATCAAGGCGCTCGCTGCCATCCACGTGCCTGCGTTTGTGCCACGCGAAGGCGTCAAGATCGCTGCGTCGGACGCTGAGATGAAAGAAGACGCGAACGCGCCACGCCTCGACAACCCGGACGCCCAAGCCGAGCACATCTTGGGCGTGCTCCCTTCGGCGTCCAGCCTCGCTGGCTACCGCATGGAGCCGATCGAGTTCGACAAGGACGATGACGCGCACATGGAAGTGATCGTCGCGACGTCGAACCTCCGCGCGCGCTCGTACAAGATCCCCGAGGCCGATATGCACAAGTCGCGCTTCATCGCCGGCAAGATCATTCCTGCGATTGCGACCACGACGGCGCTCGTGACGGGTCTCGTGTGTTTCGAGTTCCTGAAAGTGTTCCAGGACAAGCCGCTGGACCACTACAAGAACGGGTTTGTGAACTTGGCGCTGCCGCTGTTCACTTTCTCTGAGCCGATCGAGCCCAAGACGACCAAGACGATGCTGCGCGGCGAAGAGTACAAGTGGACGGCGTGGGACCGCCTCGAGGTCACGACGGGCGACATCACGCTCAAGGAGTTCCTGGCGTACTTTGAGAAGGAGTACGAAGCCGAGATCTCGATGCTCTCGTACGGCGTCACGATCCTGTACGCCATGTACTCGCAGAAGTCGCGCTCGAAGGAGCGCATGGCGATGAAGATCTCGGAGCTCGTGGAGACTGTGACGAAGAAGCCGATCGACGCGAAGCTCAAGTACCTGATCCTGGAGGTGTGCGCGATGGACGCTGATGGCGAAGACATTGAGCTGCCGTACCTGCGCTACCACTACAGGAAATAGAAGAAGTCAGAGGTAACTACCGGTAGGTGATTGATGATGCCGATGAAGCTCTAAATCATCTTCCGACCACCCTCTTGAGCTCTCTCCATTTCTTTCCTTAGCAGTCAGCCACTCAGTCAGTCAGTCGCAAGCAACAGAGGTTAAGCATTCAATTGAAAAGCTGAATATACGTTGGTTCACCACAACGCCTCGTCGTGAGGCGACTCACTTGTGCTGATGGGATGTATGTTCGTTCATGAAAGACCACAGGCGGAGAAATGGTTCTGGTTCCACCTATCTTGACGCTTTGCTTTTTCAAAGTTGACCAACCTTGTGATTATTTGATTGCGTTCTAATAGTATGTACTAACTGCAGGAGCAAATGTGCCCAACGAACGGTGTGCGTGGACCCGGCGTGACGCTCATTGTCTTCGAGTCTCGAGTAGCCCCACGCTACGAACTACACCTCGTCATCAGCCTCGCATCATTCAGCCTCATCCAAAAAAGCAACTCCACTACATATCATCCAGCTCTCCCAGTGACAACTATGAAGGTGGCCGACTCGAGTCTTCAGAGAGAGGCCACGCAGACGACGAGCTCGACCATTTCCAAGACGGTCCTATCAACAGCGGTGGTGACCTCCAGTCTGGCGCAGGTGGCGCCTCTCGAGTCCGAGATCCAAGACTCCAGGCCTCTGTCATCATCATCGCCGCCATTGAAGAAGGCCAAGGTCGCCGCGTTGCAACTGGTGGCTGCGCTCTTCCACTGGCGCTCGTGTGGCTTCTGCTCGCAACTCTCATATTTTTGCAGTTCCTGAGCGTGTTCTGGGGCACGATGACCACGGAAATGGTCGATAAATTTGGTCAGAGCCCTCTCAATGGACCCAGTCACGTTGGCGGTTCGAATGACGACCCATTCAGCGACCGAGCGATCGTGTGTCTTGCAGGGCCGATCGTATTTGCCGCTCACAGGCGAAGCGCTTAATTGCGAAGACGATCCAACCAAGTGCTCGACCGTGTTCCCAGAGACCTGGGGCTCCAAACTCAGCTCGAGCACCCAGATGACGTCCAAGACCGCAATCGCCATCATGAATGGTGAGCGATTCGGGCTCTTCCGTGTGAGAGCTCGGCTGCTGAACACGGTCCAGAGCGTCTACGACTGGGAGACGCTACTCTCGAACGCCGTCGCGCTCCAGATTCTCTATCGCTGGATGATCGTGATGGTCGCTTTGCATCGTGGGTACAGACTCGGCGCTTGTTCACATTGGCGCAGCACGGGCATCGCGTGTCTCGCAAACCGCCGAAGCTTCCAGTTGCTGCCGCTCATGCTGCTTCCGAGGCTCAAGATGACGCTCTTTGCATTCTGGGCCGCCGAGTGCGAGTTCCAGGGCTCGCAGCGCGCGCTCAGCGACGGCTGGTTCGTCATGTACCCTGCGATCGCCCAGGTCGTGCTGCTCTACTTCAGTTTGCTGAATCTGGTCGCGAAAGTGGTTTGCGTGCGGGTCAGCGACGCCGTGTTCGGTCCCTCGCTCATCGTTTTCTGTCGGTTGCATCGGTTCCGAGAGTCGCTCGTCGCTTCCGGCTGGGTCGAGTACGATGGTCGCGTCGCCACACTTGTCTCGGTTGACGAATTCAACGACGAGCTGAGTTTGCTGGACTTTGCCACGTCGAATCTCGCGTTGAAAGCCAACGGCGGTGTGAAGAGCATTTTCATCTTCAAGCTGCTGGTGTTCGCTGTCGTGGGGCTGCTGCCGTTCTGCTGGAGCTTCGTAGGAGACTGTGGAGGGAACGAGGGAGAAGAAGCGACTCTGTCGCATGCGAGTCCGCGAATCGGATCGAGAGTATCCTGGCGATCCGCATTCGCAATGCCGGCAGTCTCGGGTACCGATATTTACCTCCACGAGGTTTCGACAGCTACGAACTGGTACGACTCGGGTACCTCGTGTTTGGAGGCCAAAGCGCTGGTGGTGGTGGTAGCAGCAGCTTCTTGATTTCAGCGGACGACTGGGACGCGCTCACACTGCTGACTCCGCTTCGCAAGCTCGTGCATCTGTGGAACCACCGCGTCCAAGTGTTTGCTCTCAGCGATGATGACGGCTTCGCGAACGAAGCGCCGAGATGTGCCACGTAGATGATCAGCGGCTCCAGCGAATCCGCTTCTGGGAGGTGAGTGCGCTAACAATAAGCAACTAAACTATGTTTAAAAAAAGGCAAACACACGTAATATGAATGGAAAATGGTTGTGCAGAAAATGCAAAAAAATGAAATGAAGGAAAACTAAAACGACCTACTACGTCGACGATGCGCATCGAATACCTCACTCTCCTGTTGCCTTGCTGCTCTGCTGCTTTGCTGCTGCCCTGTTGTTGTTGATGATGGTACTACTTCATAGTAGTGTAGTGACGGTGTCGCCATGGGGAGCTCCAAGTCTTGGGCTTCCTCAGCAGATGCTCTTCTTGCTGGTCGGGTCGCTCGGCGTGCATCTGGTCCCCGAATACGTGCTCGGCGCGGTCATCGCCACGAGCGGCGCCGGCGAGCCAAAGGTGACAAGGTAGTTGCCCTGCTGGGAGATCGCGCCGCAGGACTCGGGCGTTGATCAAGTCCGCAGATGTGAGCTGCTGGCCGTTGCTCGGAGCGCGGAAGAGGTGCGCAACAGGATCGATATACGCGCTCTTGCAGAAACCATTGATGTCCAAGTACGTGACGCCATCTTGTGTGCCGTACGAGGTCACTTCAACCGAGACGCGGCCGAAATTTGTGACTGCAAACGGGATGTGGTCGACTGTCACGGACGAGCTCTGACGCTTGATGCTGCCAGCGACAGTCGTGGCAGTCGAGAGCGCAGCCTCCTTGTGGTATGGGCACGCAGTGTACGGGAACACGGCGTTGCCGCTGACCGAGCACTGCGAGCCAATGTAGGTCCCCGGCGACGTCACTTGCACGGACGCTGTCGCAGACACAGTGAGCCGGTAGCTGCCATAATTCGACACCTTGGACGCGCGTACACGTGGCAGGCGCGCTGCTCCGTTGGTTTTCGAGACCGCGTCCGCTTTCGACATCGCCGAGGTGCCCACCGCGAGGCGGTACTTTCCTTTCGTCAGTGGCAGGTACAAGTACGAGTCCAGCGAGCTAAGAGAACCATCTCTCGTGCCATAGCCGTCGGGGGCGTTCAGGTTTGTCGCGATGACGTCTTGCTGGGAGATGGTTCCGGCGTTATTCAGCCGGAAGAGAATGATCTTCGAGTCGATGTACGCAGCGCTGCAGTCACCGTCCACATCCGCGTACGTCGCCGTGTTCCCGTTGGCGATCTCCTCCATCGAGAGAATGTCCAGCTCGACATTGGCGTTCTCGGTCAGCGTGAGGTCGATGTAGTCCACGGACGTGGTCGTGCCGGTCGCGAAAATGGTGCCGCCCACTTTTGTCTGCAAAGTGAGCACCGAGCCTGGCGCTGGAGCCTGGGTAGTACTGTACGCTGGCGTTGGGGCCGGAGTCGGAGCTGGAGTGAGCGCTGGCGTTGGAGCTGACGTTGGAGCTGGAGTCGGCGCTGGTGTTGGAGCTGACGTTGGAGCTGACGTTGGAGCTGGAGCTGGCGTTTGAGCCTGGTACACGGCGCACTTTGGAAGGATGTTGAGCGCGCGCATGTTAGCGACGATCTTGTAGCTGTTGATCGCCGTGTTGGGGCACCCGCCGCAATGGCGGAGCCCCACGACCGCGTTGTCGGACGTCGCGATCACAGGCGAACCGGACGATCCCGCGGGCGTGTCGAGGTTGTACGCGACTTGGTCGACCGCGCACCCGCCCATCGTGAGCGACGTGACGGTCCCCATGGCGCTGGTGATTGGGGTTGGCTGATCATTGTGTGACAGTCCCAAGTGCTGGCGGGCGGATTGGGGCTTCGCTCGATTGTTTGGTTCTGCCAACGAACGCACACCTCCACAGTCCCACGAATCTCAGATCTCTCGCTTCATCATTCTGTGCATCGTTCGTCCTGCTAACAAAGCTGACCCTCGCGTGAGGAAGACTTTGAAAATGCAAACGAATGAAGAGATCATGGAGGTAACACCTCATACGCAATTATATTATGTAGGCACTCACTGGGATACAGCGTTTTGCTGAAGGAGACTTGGGACCGCTGGTTGAGAGTGGCTTGGTCGCTAGCAGTTAAGCAAACTTTGTTAGTACAACGCAAAAGCAAAGCCATTTCACAGAGTCTACAGCTACAGTCCGCAAATCAGCTGTGTCCAATGAAGCTCTTCACTACATCCGGCAATGGAGCCACGTCGCCTTCTTGTCAGAGACTCGACCGAGGTGTTTCTCGGAACGGGAGACAAAATTTCGTCTTGCGAATGGGTGGTGTTAAAAAACACCGAGGAAAAGAGATGTGCAGCTCCCTTTGAGAAAACGGAGACTGGCACTGGTACATCCACGCAAACACCGACCTTTAGGATAATTTGTTTGAACGTCCAATTGAAGAGGCAGACGAGCAGCTCCTGCTGGGCTCGCTCACACCGCGCGGTCGTTGCCGTCACCAGCTCCACCCGAAAAGTAACAGGCAGATAGACACCACACGGACTGGATGGCAGGCAGGCGGCGACGAGAGAATCACGCGAGCGACGACGCACACAGAGAACCCGTTTACTTCTTCTTGGCGACAACCTTGGCGGCCTTCTTCACCACGACCTTCTTGGTGGTCTTGGCGGTGGCCTTCTTGGAAGCGGCGGCCTTGGCTGGCTTACCTGGCTTGGCAGCCTTGGTGGTGGTCTTCTTGACGACAGCGACCTTCTTGGTTGGCGCCTTCTTGGAAGCGACCTTCTTGGTGGTGGTCTTGGCCTTGGCGTCCTTCTTGGCAGCTGGCTTCTTGGTCACCTTGGCGACCTTCTTGACCGTGGAGGCGCTCTTCGACGACACCTTCGCGGACTTGGCCTTCTTGGCAGCTGGCTTCTTAAGAGCTGGCGCGAGCTTGTACGAGCCCTTCACCTGCACGAGCTTCTCGGCGTCGACGGCAGTGCGCAGAGCCTTGTTGAAGAAGTGGCCGGCGAAGTTCGCCTTCTTGGCCGCGACGTACTTGTTGATCGCCTGGCGGGACGAGCCGTTGCGCTCCTTGAGCGTAGTGATCGCCTCGACGATCAGGTCAAAGTACGATGGACCAGACTCGCCGGCGGCGCCAGCGGCTGGCTTAGGAGCAGCGACCTTCTTTGGCTTTGGGGCGGCGGCTGGGGAAGCCACGGTCTTCTTGCCGGCGGCGGCCGCAGCGGCGGTCTTCGCCTGGCGCTTGGCTGGCGAACGCTTGGTGACAGTCTCGGCGGCGGCGGTTGGCTTGGCGTCCGCGGCTGGCGCGGCGGTGTCCACCTTCACAGGCGTGGAGGAAGCCGCAGGGGCGGCGGTCTTGGCTGGGCTGGTCTTGGTTTCTTCGGCCATGGTGCTGGATAGAGAGAGAGAGAGAGAGAGGGATGGAGAGTGAGAGTGGGTGGTGCGGTGCTGTGCTGTGCTGCGCTGCGCTGTGCTGTGGGGCGTGGCGAGAGAGCTTTGGACTCGGAGCGTCTTTTTCTTGACTGTGGGCGACTTGAATGAGCGCTTCGTAGCTTTTCGCTCGGTTGTTTCTTGGAAGGCTTCGCTCGCTTCTTCCCGCCCACCCCCTTTGAAAAAGAAAGTCATCTCTCTTATTTTTCCTTTTTTTAAATAGCGCGCAAACGCACGACTGGAGAGCGTAGTTTACACGAATACTACTGACTGAAGAGATATTTTATGTGCTTTAGGTATCGGAATGCAGACGAATGACAGGTGGGATGATTGTAAAGTACAGGTAGTTAACGCGAAGGAGTGACTCACGACGAAAGTTATTTATCCAAATTAACCCGCGAAAATCATCCCGCCAATCACAAGCGATCTGGAGGCGATTCCGCCAATCAGATCGCGTAAAGAGGACCTAGTGAGAAAAAACCACCAGGGGGAGAGTTGTTGGAAAGCTAGGGAGGGCGGGCGGGGCGACGCTGGTGGGCCAAGTGCTCGCGCGCTCGCCACTTGGCGTCCACGGAATCGGAAAGAATGACATGGCCGCCGCCTCAAGCGCTCCGCGAGTGCGCTGCGGTCACTTTGAGCACTCGTAGGCGTTCAGAGGCTCACTGTAGACGTACTTATGCGCTCGGATTCGGCGGTTAGCCATCCGCTGGCGCGCGAGAAGAGCAAACCGATCGATCTCACTTTTATGACATTCGAGCTGCTCATGAAGGCGATGAAAATGAAGACGACAGCTAGGAAAAACTCAAAGAGAAAGAGAAGGTTCTTCGTCATAAGCAGTAGCAGGAGCATGTCGTTGGCGGTGTATTACTCTGGCTATCAGCGGAGAGCTGCTGGTGTCTCCATGCTGCTTTTTCGCTGGCCCACCAGAAGAAGAGAAGAGGCAGGTAGGAAGGTGGTCATCCCATGAGGAATAAAAAACAGTATGGAACATGCAGCAGGATCTAATGGTCAGCTGTCGAATAGATGGATTCGTACGCTCTGTATCCTTAGAAGAGGTCAGATGGGAGGCAGAGCACACTGTGGGCGTCAAACAGACTCGGTCAATCGACCCGCGCACCTGGGCGAGGCATCACCAGCACCTCGTGTGTGATCTAAATAATCCCATGAGGGCAGAAAAAAAATCGAATGGTGGTTCGATTGCATCGGCGATGAGCAAGAGATCACCAAGCGTAGAGCAGTGAGTTTTACTCAATTTTTTTTAACGAGGCTGCGCAAAACGAGAAGAGGTCTTTTACCACGAGACTCATCGCGACAGACAAATCACGGTCTACCAGAGTCTATGTGATATTTGGAGGAAAGTAAAGCTTATGTAGCGTTACAGAGCTGCTCGCGCTGTGTATGCAGCAGAGCGCTTCGTCTGCTTGTTTGCTTGTGTAGAATTGCATTCGCGTTGCTGCTCTACAAAAAAAACTCACTCGGCACCTTGTTCATCAAGACAGATAAATCGCCATTGACCTCCTCGGAAGCCATCGGCGCATACAAACCCCCATATGTAAATTATGGTAGGCGTCGTCACTTTGTTTCGTCAAATGGAGCCATCTCCAAAAAGCAGACAGACAGGTTGGCAATTGGAGGTGGACCCTCTTTTAGAGGCCCGCTCTGAAATCGAGCAGCGACTGTACTGCAGTTGAAGGCTCCAAGTTAGTGTGAACCACACCTTTTCTGGTGATTTTGGGTGGTCAACACTAGTCCTGATTGTGCTGTTGTTTTCTGCGCTCGCTCTGCGTTCCTCTTGGCACTTTTTTGAAGCGCGACCAACTAACTAACTGTACAGTGCCAATAGGGTTGATGAAGAGCAGAGGACTAAAGCTCGCATGTGTGTGTGGTGCACTGCCATCTCGCCACTCTCGCCATCCAGAAGGTCCTGAGCCAAGCAGTTTGTGTGCACTCACACAAAAAGCTCTTTTCCATCCGTTTTGCAGTTTCAGTGTGAAATGTAAAAGTGTCAGCGAGTCCTCTTTTATGTACGGTGCATGCTTTCTTCAAGTAAAACACCATAAAAGAGGATTCGTGGCTAGGGCAATTCTTCGTGATGTTCTGCTGCTATATAAATCTATCGAAAACGACTTCACGAAGTGTTTTTGAAAATGTCCTTTTAAAGATAATATCCTCTATAAGTGTATAAATGTATAAACCTAAACCTCATTAAAAAAATAGAGGTCAAGCATTCTATGAAGGCTGTAAAAATATAGAGGTTTATTTTCCCGCGCAAAAAGTCCCCCCTCTTTTTGGCTCATTGAGAGCCAAAAATGGCGCACTTTTTGAGCCAACACACTGGTGGGGGAAAAGCGGCGAAACAACCTGCACGCGCGCTCAGCCCCAAGCTCACGTGCGCGAAGAGGGCTCAAGCATCAGCAAGCAACACGCCCGAGCCGCTCTAGCGCTCTACGAGTAGAGATTGACTGACTCCTGCACCATGGCGCCCGCGAAGCCGCACTCGAACGGCAAGCAAGCAGACGCAGAGACCAATGGCGTCGCATCATCGTCGTCGTCGTCGTCGGCATTGACACACGCTGCTGGTGGTGCCGCCAAAGCAGGCAATGACGTCGACGACACTGTGCAGGAGAGCAGCGCGAGTGGCGAAGACGTCGACATGGAAGACGCGCAGGAGAGCGCGAGCGCTGAAGAAGAAGATGAGGACGAAACCGCAAGCGAAAGCGAAGCGGAGAGCGCCGCCGCTGAGCCAGAGCTAAAGCCTGCGGATCCCGCGTTCTATGCGCAGCTGAAAGCCGGCGACTCAGTGGACGTGTTTTGCGTGCTGACGAAGAAGTGGTTGCCCGCGAAAGTAGAGGATCTGACGGACGCCGGCGTGAAAGTGCACTTTTTGGGCTGGAACAAGTCGTCGGACGAAGTGATCTCGTCGACGGCGCGCGCGCGCATGCTCCCACGCGCCACGAAAGCCGCCGAAGCCTGGGCGGTGCACGAAGAGCGCCTTGCGAAGCGCAAGCGCGGCCGCGAAGTCGTCGTTGAGGACGCTGATGCTGAGAATCAGAAGAGTGTGATCAGCGCAGCAGACGCCGACCTGGAGATGGAGCCAACGTTCGTCGCAGTGGGGGCCACGCGGTCCGGACGAAAGGTCACGAAGCGCCTCGTGAACGACGCTGCGCCGAGAAGACCGCTGTCCACGCCTGCGAGCAAGAAGAAGAAAGACGACGCCCCGTCTGTCGACATCGTCCCGGACGATGATCTCTGCGCGGCATGCGGTCAGATTGAAGACGAAGAGCTCACGGACATGATCCTGTGCGACGGCGGCTGTCTGTCGTCGTACCATTTCTCGTGCCTCGGCCTTGAATCCACGCCAGAGGGAGCGAAATGGCTCTGTGAACAGTGCCGCACGAACGAGCAAAAGTGCTTCATGTGCGGCTGCAACGGCACGATCAACGAGAAAGGCGGCGTCTTCCGCTGTGGTGCGCTATCCTGCGGCAAGTTCTACCACCAGAGCTGCATCAGCTCGAGCAAGCTCTCGCGCCGCTTCAAGCGCACGAAAGACGGGAACGACGAAGAGCTGCTCGAGTTCGACGCGCCGTTCCGCTGTCCGCGCCACGTATGCGCGGTCTGCGAGGACGTGAAGAAAGGCTCGGACCTCATGTGCTGTATAAAGTGTCCCGAGTCGTACCACCCGCATTGCGTGCCGCCGAGCGCGCGCTACAACTCGGTGGGGCTGCTCTGCTCGAAGCACCCGTACGACCGGCTGCCAAAGATCCCGTCGTTCTACTACAACGACATGACCACGGACACGATCACCGTGGACTTCAACCTGCGCCTGCCGCTGCTCTTTGTGCCAAAAGTCGAGCCGGACGCCGCGGACAAGGACGACTGCCACCACTTTCGACTGCTGCTCGACTTGGTCGAGGACGTGCGTCAGCAGGCGCCGCCGTACCGCAAGCTCCAGCGCAACATCTACACATTCAAGCAGCCGCCCAGGGAGTCGCTCGAGGACTCGCCCATGTGCATCTGCAAGGAGCGCTGCGGCGACGACTGCATCAACCGCCTGAGCTTCACCGAGTGCTTTGGACCGGCGCCGACGCCCGGCATGAAGTTCACCAAGCAGAACAAAGAGTCGAACTGCATGCTCGGCGAAGGCTGTGGCAACCGTGCGCTGCACCAGAAGATCTACCCGGCGTTTGAGAAGTTCCACACGCAGGAGAAAGGCTGGGGGCTGCGCATCTTGGAGCCGGTCAAGGCCGGCCAGCTGGTCATCGAGTACGTTGGTGAGGTGATCAATGAAGAAGAGAAAGAGCGCCGGCTCCAGGACCACGCGAAGAACACGCCCGAGGACAAGAACATGTACGTGATGGAGCTGAGCAAGGGCGTGTACATCGACGCGCGCTTCAAAGGCAGCGTGTCGCGCTATATCAACCACGCGTGCGACCCAAACTGCCACTTGCTCAAGTGGCGCGTGAAGGGCGTGAACCGCATCGCGATCACGGCGCTCAAGGACATCCAACCGGGTGAAGAGCTCTCGTACGACTACCAGTTCCACACGCGGCAGGCGATGGAGTGGAAGTGCCACTGCAAGTCGAAGAACTGTCGCGGCACGATGGCGCCAGAGAAGATCAACCAGGGCGTGGAAGGGCCGCAGAAGAAGCTCACGAAGAAAGAGCAGCAGCAGCGCCTGAAACGCGCCATGAAACTGGAGAAGATCCAGCAAGAGTCGACGGCCCGGAGACTCTCGCTCACGAGCCAGCTCGTGGGCTTTGGCGACACGGGCGGCAAGTCGATCGTGCGCACCGGCCCCGCGCCGCGAGAGCTCAAGTGGGCGACGCAGAACCACGTCTTCCTCGCGCGGAACGCATCCCGCGGCTTTGATTTCCTGAAACGGAAGGAGCTTAAGGACCGGAAACTCGGCACGAGCTCCTCAGTGTCAGGGAAAGTCAAGCAGGAGAACGGCAGCAGCAGTAACGGATCTAATAAGCGCGTGCTCTCCCCTGGCAGCACTGGCAGCAGCGCGACAGAGACCGACGCTACAAAGAGCGAGGAAGAGCAGCAGGTGCACACGCTCAAGACGAAGGAATAGATTTGGTGCAGACAGAGACATGATCATAAAATGACGGATAACCCACAAACTGTTGGTAGATTTGAAACTACACTAAGAAACGAAATATCCCTATTGCGAGACTGGTTTAGTTGCTTGCTCGTGTTGTGGTTGCAGTTGTATCCGGTCTCGCAACGACGTTGTTGCTGTCCAAGTGACGCTGTTTACAGTCTCGTAGACTTTGGTCCGGACGAGTAACTGGGGATCTCGTCTCTACCTCGACAGTTTGAGCCACGACGGCTTCTTCCCAGTCGCCTTGCCCTTCGCTGCAGAGGCGCTGGACGATTTCGGCGCAGCGTCGTCGTTCGATTCGCTCTTCGCCTCCTTCGGTGGTGCTTCTGCTTGCAAAGAATGAAATCAACCCTCGTTAGAAACCATGTTCATCCAAAGCAGCAACTCACGAGCAGCCGGTTAGTTCACTGTACCTAACGCGATTGGCTTCGGGTATTCCACCTTCACGGTGGAGCTCTCCTCGCTATCCTTTGACTCTGCAAACTCGTCAGCCACCTGAGCAAAAGATATCGAGGAAGCCAAAGTCAGCCAGTCAGTCAGTTGTCTGCACACAACAGTGGTTTGAGAACTCTCAACAAGCGAAAGAAGGACGTACCAGATCGTCCCGCAAGTAATACCCAGCAGAAGCAAACTCGATCGATGGCAGAGCGTCGATCCACGACAAGTACACAAGCGCAGCTGGGACGAGGTTCAGCTCCGCGAGCGTCTTGTCAGGACTCAGCTTCTGCATCGGAGGCGTCACGTACAAGTAAAACTGGTTGCCTGAGAATGCAGACTGGAGACTTCCTCTCACGTGGTCAACCACAGCTTGCACAGTCTCGTTTGGGTGGAACACGGCTTGCAGCACAACTGCACAAAACAAGAGATAGAGTTTGTTAGAGCATTACCCCAGGTTTCACCTGCGAATTACCAACTTATATTTCACAAACCTCGGTCAGGAAACTGGACGCGGATAAGCGTGGTCTGGAAGATCTTCTTCTTCTTGAGCTCGTCCAGCTCTCGCATCGCTTGCGTTCGGAAATTCTGCATATGACAACAACCAAAGTTAGCAGCCAAGATCATAGGGCATCCACACATAATTAAGCAATTCAGAATCTATTACCTTTGCCTTCTCCATCTCGGCGCGCTTTGCTTTCAGCGTAGAAATCAGGATCCTCGAGTCACTCGGGTGGTCTTCCGCCATCTCAAAGTCTGCGCTTGAGTCTACAGAAGCAACAGCAGCAAGTGCTGGGCGTCCAGGGAAGGTCACCTGCGTGTTTCTGGGTGGCACTTCATGCCCAAGAAGCTGCTCTTGCTTGTTCTTGAGGTTGTCCACGAGTACCTCGGTCACGCTTGGTCCGCGTGGTTGTGCCTACAGCATTTTCATATCAATCGTGTGAGCCACCAGCTACTTCAAAATGAGCTTTAGGTATTGAGATGGGGACCTACCTGCATACGCGTGATCTGTGGCTTGTACACATCGAAATCTGGGTCAGCAGCTTTCGGAACAACGACGACAGGTCTCGCAGCTTCCTCAATGTTCAGGTCGTCGGCTTCATTGTGTAGCAGTCGAAGCCCTTCTTCAAGCTGGGACTTCGCTTCGACAGCTGAACTCAGAAGCAGACACTGCGTTTCCTGGTCCAGAGCAAAACCAACCGACTCCAGAAACTGGATTCCGCCCTTGAGTTGCCCCACGGACCGCTGGAACGCAGGGTTCGACACGCGAATCGAACGCATTTTCTCGTTTTCTGTAGCAAAAGGAAAGGATAAACAGGCATCAGCACCAGAGCAATTGGAATATGAAAACAGAGCATCACAAGTCAACAAACCTGGGTACGACAGCAGATTCGTGACGATCTTCATCAACGTCGAAACCGCTCCTTTCGCAGTCGCGTCAAAGCAGTTGTCGCGGAGCAGCTGCAGCGAATCGTAACTGCCGAGCTTTGGGGCTTCATGCTGTGGTTGCGCGCTCACCTCTCCGCTATCAGGAGCGGCTTCTTTCATTTCCACGTCTTCGCTTGCAGCAGCAACTGGGGCAGAGACTGGAGTCGGAGGAGACTGCTCGATAGGTTTTGGCTCTGATCTCGCAGTATTCGCTTCGGCGCTTGGCTGCACAGTTGGTGGAGCTGGGGTCGTTGAACTGCTACTGCTTTGAGGTGGCGCAGCTACTGCCCGTGGTGGCGGCTGAACAGTTTGCGTGGAGCTAGGCGCCAACTTGGCTTGAGCTGATGCTTGGACGCGGAAAATCGCCGATCCGCTCAGAATGCCCAGTTCTACATCGAAAAGCCAATGGTTATCATGATGAGCATTTGAGTTCACTTTAGCAGCATGAGTATTAAGCCACTATGTAGCTTACCTTTCAAGTTGGTGCTGGCAAACGAGTCGGCGGTGATCTCTCTCTGCAGAAAGCTCAACGAGAACTACGAGAAACAAATAATCAACCCACAGGGATAGTTACACGTAGACCATTAGCACCATCCACATTCGAGTGTACCACACATACGACAACCATAGCTGTCTATTATGACATACCTCTTGTGGTGACGGCACCAGCTTGAAGGACGCCAGGATGCTCTCGATCGTCGAGTCGCTCGCAAACGACGACTGCACGCGCTTGCCGTCCGCCATTTGGACACATACGCGCACTTGCTGCGCGGCAGCGTCCACCGCCCCGCCCTGGACCTGCTGCATCTCCAGCGACGCGTTGTTCGACACGCCTGTGAGGCGGAACGGGATCGACAGGTCCACGGGCTTCTTGCGGTGCAGCAGCTGGTACTGCGACGAGTCCGCGAGCTTGAACTGCGATCGAGCGTCTTCCAGCACCTGGAACTGCGTTGTACACACAAGCAAACACACACAGAGGCTTAGCAAAGAGGTACGAGGGCGATACGAAGACGGATAGAGAGAGCGAGGTGTGTGCTGCGTAGATACCATTGTGGTGCCGGGCGTCACGCGCACGCGCTTGGACTGGCCGTTGAACTCGATGTTCAGCGCCATTCTTCCTCCTTTTTCGTTCTCTTTTGTTCAGGTTATCTTGCTTGCTTGATGGCTTTGATTCGGATCCTCTTTCTCTCTTTGTAAGTCGACGCAAATATGTGTTGATTTAGCAGCTAAATTTGACAATTTTGTCAATATTGATGATTTAGTCTGAAATTTCTACATGCAAACTTCACTGCTGACACCTTTGGCACTGGTTGAAGCGCGGAGCATTCATTGAGCTCTTCGGCAGGATGCGCATTGAGCTCTGGCTCATTCTGGTGCTCTTCTATTGGCATTGCCCGCTCACTGCCCGCTTTCATCCGCATCCATCGCCCAGATGGCTTTCCAGGATCATCGGCTTCTTGATCCCATTCGCCACACTTCTCCATCACAGCACTTCGCGACTTTCCTTGAAGTCCATTGCACCATGCGTCGATACCCATCCATTCGATAGACAGACACCAACACACTCAGTCACTCGTGCGGTGCGTCAACGGCAGGTGTGTCACGCGGTTCGTGAACTCGGCCTCCATCAGATCGCCCTTCATCACGTCGATCTGCGTGAGACTGCAGTGCGCGATCGGCGCGCCGAGCTGGATCACCTCCTTCGCGACGCCGTAGCACTGCGCCACGCAGTACTGGATGAAGCTCGCGTGGCAGACGATGATCTTGAACGTCTCGGTGGGCCGCGCCGGCAGCATCGGACGCCCGCCCTTGCCCCCCTTGTGGCGCTGGAACTCCTTCGCGTTGTCGCCGAACCTGCAGATGTACTCAAAGCCCATCTTGTGCATCACGTCGCGGTACTCCTGCCGATGCTCGATCTCGACCGATTTCGGCGCGCCTTCTTCGAGGAAACTACACTCGAACTTGTGCTTGAGCCAGGGCATCCCACTCGCAATCTTGGAGGCGGTCTCGACGGTCCTTCGCAGTCCGCCGTAGATCAGTGTCACGTTGTGCTCATTCGCTGCGCGGTCCTCCTTCAGTTGCGCGTTCAGACACATCGCGGTCTCCTCGGCTTGCTCCAGTCCGCGCTCGGTGAGCTTCTTCTCCTTGTCGCACACTCTGAAATGCATATTCTCGGTCTCCCCGTGACGCACGAAGATCAGGTGCATGACACCGTAGCTGCGGTCGGGGACGCTGCTACCGCTGGTGCTGCTCTGGCTCTCATCGCTCTTGTGGGTGACTCGGGACGGGTGTGTAGCTGCTCGCTGTCGGCACATCGCGCGCGGGAAGAACACGTTCTCCATCGAGTTCTCGGCGGACGCGAGGAAGAAGAACGGCGACAGCGCCGGCCGACTCATCGACTTGTGCAGCACCCGGCCGTCCACAGGCGACATGGACGCGAGCTGGATGCCCCACCACCACGTGAACAGGTCCTCTTTGGACGCGAAGCGCAGCACGCGGCGCTTGGGCTGGCCCTGGAACAGGTGCTTGATCTCGAGCGCGAAGTGGTCGTTCATGTCCACGAACTCGATCTCGCACTTGGCGATCGGGATGAGCTTGCGCTTCTTGTCCACGCTCTTCTCGCGGCACTTGCGCAGCGTCACCACGCCGTGGTAAAGCTCGGCCCAGCACGTGCGCCACATGGGGATGCCCATGTGCACCTTGCGGTACTCGACCACGCCGCACATGAGGAACTCGTCGCGGCCTTTGATCTTGTGCACCGCGTAGTCGCGCTCCGAGACCGGGCGGCGCGGCAGGTCCTCCGAGAAGTAGAGCTCCACTTCGTCGATCGTGTAGCGTCTCGTGGAGCTCGTGGGCAGCACGGGGCGGGCGGCCGCGGGCGTCGGGTAGTACGTGTCGAGCTGCTGGTGGCACTCGGGCTCCTCGGAGAAGTGCACGTGCGGCTGCTGCTGCTGCTGCTGCTTGTGGCTCGGTCGCTTGTGGTGGGGTCTGTGCTGGTGCGTGTGGTGATAGCGGTGCATGTGGGTATCCTCCGAGCGGCGCTCTTCTCCACTCAGCGGCGCCATAATGCTTGACTGCGTACGTGTGTGCTCGTGGCGTTCGCTATTGCTTTGTGTGTGTGGTGCTTTGGAGCTGTAAAGTGCGTCAGTCGTCTTTCTTCTGTCTGGCACCAAAGTATGGTAAATTACATATTTGTACTCGACATCAGTTATGTAACGGTTTGATAACGAAGGTCCAGATGAACGTTGCAGTTTCTGAATCGCGTTTTCTAGCGAACTCAGATAGCAAAAAGAAATAGATTGCGAACCCATCCGCCTAATTTGGTAAACTACAAAAGAAACATACAAAAGTGTTTGTGTACATCGCTTTTTTGCTGGCTTCGGTTTGACGCAAGTGCGTGGGAGTTGAGTTCCACGCACTTGGCAGCCACTGAAATGGCGCAGACCAAGTCAAGACGTTAGCGATTGGCGCAACGGGGTGCATTCGAATGCACCTGCTGCGCCAAGAAGCTCTCTCTCACTGACCTTCACTCGACCGCATCCATCACGGCCAACAAATCTGAAAAGTATCAAATCTTGAGTGCCAGGTCGAATCACGTATGGCGTTTCAAGATCGCTGTGCGGGTTCCGTGCAACTGCAATCGAGTGGCAGAGAGAGAGCTTTGAGCTCGAGCACCAGACAAGGAAAATGAAGCGAACAATAGCGCTCTGCCGCTGGAAGTGAGATGCGTGCGCTTTGGCTCGTAGTGCGTGGCGAGCAACATTCCGAGCCGCATGAGAAAAGTGTCCTAGACACACATGGCAGCGCCAAACTGCGACACGCGCGCACCTCCTTTTCCTATTTGTTTTCCGAGCGAATGTGGTTTGACCCAAATGTCCAGCCCTTCAAACAGCGTTTGGCTCGGATTCTTGACCCAAATGTTTGGCGCACTCTTTTTGTTAGGACTGTCGACGCAACCACTTTGGCTCAGTCGTGCAACATCCTGGTCGTGCCACTTAAGTACCAGCAGCTCGTCTTGGTACCAACTCCTCCAAAAAGTATCAAAGGTATCAAAACGCACCTAAAACGACGCGTGAACGAACGAACGCAACCAACAATCAGAACAGAACAGCCAGCAAAAATGAGCGAAAGCAAGATGGCGGGCGAAGAGGAGTACCTGCGCTCGCTGCCGGTCGTGGACGTCACGGCGGTCGACATCTCCCCGAACCCAGCGGTGCTCACAGACGAGCTCAACCTGGAGGCGGACTTCACGCTGGACAAGCCCGTGGCGAACGGCGTCTGGGACATTGAGGTGCGATGCACGCTGCTTCCTTTGTGTAGCCCTTCGTTTGCATTGCGCATTGACTGAGACTGACAATGTTCGCTGTCTCGGTCTGCCTGTATGTATGACTACGCGCGCGCGTTGTTGCATTGTGTGGCGCTCTGCAGTACCTGGTGGACTCGGTGACCAAGCGACACATCATCAATATCCTTTCACACGCACCATGAACCTATCTGCACCTTGCGCTGTATCCATGTTCCATCTGTGGTGCTCCTTAACCGGAATCGATGGTTGGGGATTTGATCGTTCTTTTGGTGAACAGCTCGGCCAGGTGGAAGCAACAGACTACGCCAAGGGCGACAACCACTTCCAGTTCACGGTGCGTCTACACTGCTGGTCTTTTGCTTGTCAATCATCAAGATACTCACTGAAGCAACTGTGTTGCTATCACACGCAGGCGACGGACATCAACATCGCGGGCATTGAGCCGAGCCAGTTCACGAACTGCGGACTGCTCGTCGCGTCGTTCAAGAGCCACGAGGGCGAGATCATGGACCTGAAGATGGTGATCCAAGTGACCGAGCAGCGCGGCGCCTTGCAGCGAATCATCTACAACCCGCTCGAGTAGAAGAAAAAAACGCAGTTCGAAAAGGAGGCGAGTCGACTTATCCTATTGATTCCCACGACACCTAGAAGCTCGAAACCAGATCTAAACCCAAGAGTCTGGCAAGACTGCCATGTGTTAGGCACTCGATACGCGCTCACGGTCGGAATTGGGGAACACGCCGGCTTGGACGCGGTACACTTCGTTGAGGACGTCCATGCCCTTGGCTTTCTACAGCATTGATGATGCGCACCAACCATACAAAAAAATGAATAAAGAGATAGTAGTATGAAAGGCAGAACTGATAGACTGATTGACACATAGGCTTGCTTACCTGCTCGTCGATCGCCTTCCGTGTCCGTCCCAATGCGCGCGTGAGCTTCCGGATCTCCTGCAGGTGGCGCTCCTGCTGCTCCTTCGCCCACACAAAGAGCTCATGTTTCTCTTTTGGAGCTCAGTCATTTTTTGCACGAGCAGGTCCACTTCATATTTGTACGAGTCGCGGTCGTCCTGGGTGGAAGAGGTGGAGGTCGAAGCACCACAGCAACTCAAAGAACTGAGAACTTAAGCCGTCGAGAGTTACTCAGAGAGGCTAGTCAAAGCAATTCCAACCTTCAGGATCTTGGCGAAAATCTCACGGTCGACCTGGAAACGCACTTCTTCCTGCAAGTATTGAGAGCTCGATTGAATAAGTTAATGCAGAATGGTCAACCTCGTACTTGCCGCTAATCCGATGGCTGACCTGCTCGATCTTCTTGCGCTCCTGCTGGAGTTTCTCTTCCGTGCTCTTGACCTTTTTCTTGAACGAGTGGCGCTCCGCTTTCGCCTGTTTGGGAACAAAGTGTCAGATATGAATGGCTGGCCGATGAATGATCATCCTTTGCAACGCATAGCACAATGGGATTCCTCGCTCGAACCTTTTTCAGAATCGCCTGGAGGACCTTGACGTCCTGTCCAAGCTAAGGAAACAAGCAATAAAAAACAACAGTAAGGATTGCGAATGTGCATATTGAGCCACTTTCAAATACGGTATTCTCTCTTTGAGAACAGAAAATGGATCTCTACCTTGTCTCTGGACGTATTGGCGACGTAACTCATTGCTTCGAGTTTCGCGTCCTACAGTACAACGCATGACCACGAATACGTCAGCAGCAACACTTGAAGTGATCCGTGGAAAGCCGACAGTATACCCCGATTATGGCCCTGACTCAAGACTTTTCCTCACCTCGGCTTTCTTCAACAGTGCGTCAATGCGCTGGATCTCCGTCTCGTCCACGCCAAGCTTCCTAACCGCACGCATCACGAGAGACAGAGAAGAAGTATTGCTATCGTGAGCAAACCACTGAGAAAGAGTCAAGTGCATAATCCCCAACCAATCGCAACCAAAATGCAATGTCGTCTTTTCACGAAATTCGTACTTTTCTCCGCGTCCCGTTTTCTCGAGCTCCTTGATTTTCTTGCGCAGCAGTGTGTTCTCGACGCGCAGAAGCGCCAGCTCGTCTCGCCCCCCTGGTGTGTCGTCCGCTGCTCATAACAGTGGAAACAAACAAACACAGTGAGCAGCTGAGAAATCTTCACTGCAGAATCCAAGCTCATTGTGGTTCACAAGAGTTCGCAAATCCACTCACTGCTGGACAAGTCGATGTGGATCGAATTCGGACCATGTCGCTCGTCTTCCTCGCGGCTCTCGTCGAACTTGCCGTCGTCATCGAACCTCGCTTGGCTCATTCTTCCGCACTCCTCTTCAGCAAACGATAGCGTTCAGCTGCGCTTCTTCTCTGTGCTTTGCTGTGCTGGCCCAGGCCAAGACGGAAGACCTTTATCAACTGTGCAGACACCGCACTCCCGCTGCGTATATTTAGGGCAACGCTTGCAATCCGTTTCAGACAGACTTCAGACTGAAAGGGGAGTGAGTTCCAGTCTTGTAGCTTGATTGGCATTGTTTGTATTGCGGATCACGTAATTAAATATCGCCATCGTGGCGCTTGTAAATGGACGGTAGGTTGTTATTCGTCAATCCCCCTGATGGAGTCTTCCCAGGCAGCCTCTTTGTATTTGCTGGCGGCTTCTTCGCATTCTTGAGCATCCCCAGCGTCGCTGCAGAAACACTCGCAATGGCTGCATCGCGGTCTTCGCCATCGCCTTCGTCTCGCTCATTCAGGGTTTCACCATTTTCTCGCTTCTTCGCATCCTCCGCTTCCAATTCAACGACTGCTCGAGTCACAGCAACCTCGTCAAGCTTTCGATTGATCACCTTGACTTTCTTTCGCACAAACTTGGCGAGCAGCTTCGGTGGGAACAGCGGGCAGTGGGTCACGTCGAGCTCTTCAAGCAAGATGCAGCCTTGCAGGAGCGCTGCGAGCGTCTTTTCGGTCAGTTTCTTGCACGCGGACACGTCCAGCTTCTTCAGAACCGTGAACTGGGCGGCGATCTCCAGCATCTCTCATCGGTTATCTTCACACACCGAGCCAAGTTGAGCTCTTCAAGCGAGAGCTGCTTTGCGATCGCGAGCACCACTTGATCCGACAGTTCGCGACAGAATCCGAGTTCCAGGCGCACAAGCTTCTCGCACGAATCGATGATCTCGACAAGGTTTGCGTCAGTCAGGTGCACACATCCAGACAGATTCAGAGACGTCAGATTCGGGCACCGGACCACAAGCGCGCGGATCGCTTCAGCTGACAGCTGCGGGCAGTAGCTCACATCCACGTGCTCCAGGCACTCGCCACTCTTCGAACTGTCAACCATATCTTCCAGCATCCACGCCAGCCCTTGGTCGCTGATGCCAGTGCACGAAGACAACGTGATCGCTCCCAGCTGCTTGGCTCGATGGAAAAGATGGCCCAATGCAAGATCACTGAGTCCACTGCAGCCTGTCAGGTTCACGTCCTTCATCTTCTTTGCCAGAATCTTCTCAACCGCACCGCGTCCATCACCCTCTTGGTCAAACAGAAAGATCGTGTGCGACGCCGCGTAGATCTCCTCCATGTTCAGAATCTCCAGCTCCAAGCAGTTGTGCGTCACCGCTCGTATCGAGACGTCGGTCAGTTTGTCGCACTGCCGCACATTCAGCTCTTTCAACCGTGTACAGCTTTTCGCCACTTCTATCAAGCCTTCGTCGCTTATACGACGGCAGCCAGCGATGTTCAGTCGCCTCAGTTTGTTCTCATTCGCCAGTCCAGCCGCAAGATGCTTCATCGCCGGGTTACCGAGCTGCATGCAGAGCTCCACCTCCAGAGCCACGAGACCAGGACAGGATTTGCAGATCGTCGGGAAGCATCGATCGCTCACTCTCTCTCGCAGGAACTCAGCCCCAGTTCCTCGAGCTTTGGATTCGTCCGCACGACTGCCTCCACGCCAATGTCACTGATCTGGTGGCAATTAGTCATCCAGAGCCGCCGAAGTCGATGGCAGCTCTTGCCAATGCCCAGCAGCGCCGTGTCGGCGATTCGATCCAGGTGCGAGACATCTAGCACCTCAAGTTGCGTGCAACACAAACTCACCCGCAGCATCGACATGTCAGAGAGTAAAGTACAACGCGCGATCTCAAGCGAGGAGCAGAAGCGATTGTTCTTGGCGACCACTTCCATGTCTTCGTCTGTGATATCGCACACGTCCTTCAGATTGACCGATCGGACGTCCTCGCCAGCCTCCAAAGCAAGAATGAAGTACACGACCGCTTTCGTGTTGCGCAGATCTCGCAGCCACCCCATGTTCGTCAGCTGGTCCCCATACAAAGTCGGGTACTCGCACAGCACTTTGCAGATAATGTCGGCGAACATGGCGATTTTCTCATGCTCCTCTCTCTCGTGGTCGTCGTGGTCACCACCGACAATGTTCACCAGCGAGTTTGCAGAATGGGAACCTAGAAAGAACGCGAACGGCATGCGACTCAGCTCTCGCAACGCTAGCCGGCACTGCGGAGACTCGGTCGCTTGGAAATACGAAGGCTGAATGCTCATCAGACTCGTGTAGCAATGCATGAACAAGTCTGCGAAGCAGGGCTCTCGCGGCAGGTTCTTCATGATCTCAGCGACCCCGTGAATGTTCTCAGTTGTCAGAAAAGGCTCCAGACCGCACTTGACTTTCTTCTTGTACATTCCTGGGCGTGTTGGTGGTCGAGGTCGTACTTGAGTGATGCGCAGACGTTCTCCGTGAATTTCTCCAGCGTCCTCTTGTCGTCATGTGCGAATGCCAGTGCACGTGAGAAGCGACTCGACGCCAGCGAGAACAGGCAATCCGACTCGTGCGCGCGATCACGTACCGCCAGCACGTAGTGCGCGTTGACTTGGTCTCGAGTCAGCACCTGGTTGTTGTAGTACCCCACATGCGCGATGTTGCCGTGGAAGAAATACTTGCCGTCCTTGCGCCGCACCGAAGACAAACACCCGATACGAAGCTGCCGCATGTCTTGGTTCGACTGCTCCTCGAGTTCTTTTTCGATCTTGATGTCCACGCGGTGCCGCATTTCTTTGAACTCTTCAGCGAGAACTTTCCAGCGGGAATCGAACGCCTCGCGTACCAGCTGCTTCTTCGCAAGAGGTTCGAAATCGGTTCGAGAAACCTTGGACGCGTCTTCCTTCATCGGAGGTGGTGCACTGCCTCCATTTGCTACCGCAGTTCCACCTCCTGCTCCTTGTGCTGCGTTTGCAGCACCTGCGTTCTTTGACAACCGGACGCGAAAGTCGTGCTCGTCCAGCAGTATCTGACTCACATCCTTGATCTGCTCCTTGCCTTCTTTCGTGGCAAAGAGCTGCTGCATCTCACGATCCACGTCTTTGAAACACCTCCCTTTGGCTTCGTCCTCCATGTCGACGATGTCCTCACGGGTCTTCTTGATGATCGCTTCGCGCTTTTCAATCTCCGAGTCCACAACGCTCTCGACTTCCACTTCGTTCTGAAGAAATCCATCGACGTACAACCGCAGCATCGTACCGTCGAACGAGCCGACCAAGTGCGTCCACTTGAGCAGCTCCACGCGCGAACCAAACGCGATGATGTCGATGTTCTTCCCATTGATCGTGAACGCCCACATGTTCGACTTGAGCGCACTCAGACTGAACCTCCCCAAGGTGGAGCGTGGTGTTCTCCACTGCGAGAGACTGCGCCTGCCAGTCGGGTGTGCAGTACGTCATCGACGAGAGCGCGTCTGGAGACAGCGACGTGTGGAATCCGTTGACAAACTCAGGTCGCAGTTGTCGCCATAGGATACTCATCCCTCGTGTTGATTGCGTGAGGTGCGGCGTCACTTCCGGGTCTTCAGGAGGCATCGCGCGCGCAAAGTTCAGCACCACCAGCTTCTTGTTTGCGTTCACGTACCCGAGCATGTCAGCAGGTGCATGCACGGTCTCGGACGTGAGATCCTGGTACCCTCGCACTCCATGGCGACTCGAATTGAGCCGCACAGCAGCATCTGCGAGAACGTTGTCGAGCTCTTTGCTCTGGAAGATGATCGTCTTGCCGCGATTGTCGCTCCCGTAGACCAATTGCTTGGACACTTTCTGGACCGAGCCCCTGATTCGTCAAACGAGACGATCTCAATCGGGATCTTGGACGAGCAGATCACCCGGAATCCTTGAAAGTCGACACAGCACTCGAGCGGCATGATGACGTTCTCACAGTGACTGAGCGCTCGCAGGTACAGCGCCGAATTGCGGATCTCGTTGGCACCAAATTTCGCCGACAGTTCATGGGAACACTCGAATCTCCCATGGTCGTCGGTGCAGATCTTGAACAAGATGTCGTGCGCTTCGTACTTCAGTCGACTCGTGGCTCGCACGTCGTCTTTTCTCCCATCGATCGCTGAAGAACCTGTCGGGAGAACTGATTTCTCACGTAGCGGCAGGCACAGCTCCCGCACCAAGATCAACGCGATGGCGGTCGCTGTCTCGATGAAATCCTGACAGACGCTCAACACCTCGGTATATTTCTCCTGAATCTGCTGCGCGTCACGCTCGGGCAAGCGCAATGCGTGCTGGAAACGCTCCGCCCACTTTCTTCGATGGCTAGGGAGAACCGGGCACGCAGGATTCACGCGAAGCTGGTTCTTCTCGGTCTCGAGAAGCGACAACTCGGCGTCTTTCCACGCTTTCACCGCCTCCATCACCCGCGCGTGTGCTTCTTTCACCCTCTTCCTGCGATCCTCCATGTCATGCTGCTCTCTCTGAATAAGCAACGCGTTCGGACTGGCAACCAGAGACAAAGCACCGTTGTTTTCCTCTGCGTTGTTGTTGCTTGCTGTAGCTGGTAGTGCTGCATGTTCGTTCTCCGTGCTCGCTTTGTACCCCATTCGAACCAGTTTCTTCGCGATAATAGCGGCATTCTCATCCGCGATCTTCCCCGTCTGAGCCGCGACAAGTCGGTTGAGCACTGCGTCGTTCTCGTCTTGGATTCTGCGCAGCAACTTCGTGGTACCGCCAAATTCCAGGTCGCTCTCAGCGATGTCCACCAGCGCTTCTGCGAGCTGCTCGGACCCTCTCACCATTCGGAAATGCTCATACAGATCTCTCTCCATCCGTCCAATGTCGTACGATCCGTCAAAGCGGCGGAATGCGTGCACATAATCGCAGATGTGGCGCTTTGAAGGCAGCTCTTGGAGAAATTCCGTCAGTTTGAACTCCGTCATGCCGACGCACACCTGCTTTAACCGCAGCTGGAGCATCGCGAGAGGAGGATCCGAGACCCCCAGGCGCATCTGGATCGCCTGCTCGTCCTTGGTGAGCCCACTCTGGTACAGCTCAGCTGGGAAGCGACCAAATATCATGTTCTCCTTCCGCGTCACCGACCGGAGATCGCGATTCAACTTGTCCTGGGTGTCAACAAGATGCTTCTCGTCTTCTTCTGCTACATCTGTCTCTGGAACTTCTTCGACGCTACCATCTTCATTCTGGTTCGCGCCACCAGTCTTCTTCTTTTTCTTCAGCTGCGCTTTCTTCTTCGCGTTCTCTTCGTTGATGGAAATCGTCTCGAGCATATTGGTCACCTGTGCGCTCTCCTGCTTGGCTTGATGCAACTGCACAACCAGCGCTTTCGAAATCTCCTCTTTCAGGTACCCCATCTCCGAATGCGGCAGTTCTAGTGACTCGACGTGCTTCAGGTACCCGAGCTCTTCTTCCATCTCGCGGAATCGGTTCTCCACCTCTCGCTGCGCTTGTTGAACAGCTTCCTCCATCATCAACGCAAACACCTGCTCTCGACTGAACGCGTTGCCCTTTGTGCGCATCTTGACCTGCTTCATCCGGATCTTCGCTTCGACCTTCATCTTCTCGACACTGTGTGCAGGCTTGGCGTCCTTGTCTTTCCACTCCTTCTCAACAGCCGCACGTGCTTCTTCAAGAGCGAGTCCGCGCGCATGGTAGAACGCCTGCTTCTCAGCTGCAAGTCTCGCGATTTGTCTGCCTTTGCGAGCTCGCCAGATCGTCTGAAGCTTGACATAGCGCGAAGAATGACCTCCATGCGGTAATTGAGCAGATTCCGGTAGCCTCCGTGGTCGAGCGGCACAACATTCGACAACACTCGCCGCCGTTCAGACACAGGAAGAACGGGAGAAACAGTTTCTCTCGCTCAAAGATCTCCTGCGCGCGCTTATAGAGAAAGAGCTCGTTCTCAAAGAGCGCACACACGCCTCCCGGCTCTTTCTCTTTCGCCTTGATCTGGTCTTCCGCAAACAGCAGCTGCGCGCGCTGCTTACCCTCTTGTCCTGGAATCACTAACGTCTTCGCAGTTTTGAGCGCCACGTACTCTTCTTTAGCAGCAGCAAGATATCGCTTGGCTTCGTTGATGTCCGCTTGGATGTAATCCATCTCAGCTTCATGGAACACCATTCACGCATCACCCAGTGGGAACTCGATGGACCGGATCTCCTCAATTTGCACGAGCGCTTGGTCAAACTGGTCTTGCGCGGCCTTCATCCTCGCTTCAATGTTGGCTTCCTGCCGACGGAGCTCTTCGTTTTCATGGGCTTCCTGGTCGCGCGTCCGCTTGTCTTGGGCGTCGTGGGTTCGGAAGAAGACATCGTTCGGGTCCAGCTCTTTCTTTGCTCGCTCCAGCTCTGCTTCCCGCTTCTGCCAGAACTTTTCCCGTTTCGTGTGAAAGGCGACCTCTCGCTGCGTCACCACCTGCAGTTTCCCACGCTCCGACGCCAGCGTGCTCTCCAGCTTGGTCTTGCGATCGCTTATCTTCTGCTGAAAGATCGCACTTTCTCGTTGCTCGAGCGCTGCTTCCTCACTGTTCACTTCAGCGACCTCGTCCTTCTGCTTCTCGAGCGAGTATCCGAAGAACACGGGACTTCGAACGGACGCATCGAACAGTCGGGCACTGCGCGCTTGATCACTCGCGGTCGCTTCAGCGTGTCTTTGTATGAAATCTCAGCAACGATAGGCACTACTGCTGCTGCTGGAGCACCTCCAGTTGACTCGTGCTGTGCGAGCGTCGCTGACATCAACGGTACCGACTCAGCTTCTTGAACCACAAGATCTGGGATTTTCTTTGATGAGTCTTCTGCAGGTACTGCTGACGCTGCTGTGTTGGGATTCGGTTTGATTGCCTTGTCATCATCTTCGTCGTCCTCTTCATCGTCATCATCATCATCATCGTTGTCTCCCCCTGCTTTGACGACAACAGCTCCAGTAGAATCAGCGGCGTCTTGTTCATCCCCCGCTTTGTTTTCCTCGTCGTCCTGGTTGTCGCTCTCTGCATCCTCCTCCGCACTAGCGGCAGAGCTGCTAGCGCTATCATCCGTGAACCCGTCGATCTCGTGGTTCTCAAGTGGCGGCAGCAGCATGTCTCCTTTGTTGAACTCTGCTAACTCGCGACTCGCGCGGGCATCACGGTCCATGGCGTACCCCATCGTCGCCGGATGCTGCTGCGCGCTCAACTGCGCGTTCGCGGTGACGCTCGTCTGGAAATGCTCCTGCGTGATCGCCGAAATGAAAATCGGCCAGCGCACGATGCAGCTCAGATCCGCGTCCTCGATCGACGCGAGCAGGTGCTGCTTGAGCTCACGCAGCGTCAGGAACTTGGCTCGCAGCGCTCTCTCCGCCTCCTGCTTTCTCGTCTCCAGGTCACTAAACACCACAGACGGCGTTGACGCAGTAGTGGTCGCATCTCCACCAAACTGCACTTTTGACTCAGCTTCAGTCGTCTGCGGCAGTGTTGGCGCAGCGACCTGGGCCAGCTCCGACTCTAGCTGCTCGAGCAGGTTCTCCAGCGCGCGAATGTCGCTCTCGAGCAAATCCACTTGACTGTGCAGCGCTACAAGCTGCGACGATAGCTCCTCAGAGCCACCCGCGTTTTTTGCTCTTCTTCTTGCTCGCAAAGCGCGCGTACCAGCGCAGGAACTGGCCGATGCGCGCGAGGTCCCAGTCGGCGCAGAACGAGAAGAGCTGCTCGCGTCGCGCGACGTCGCCCGCGTTCCTGCGAAACGACGCTTTGCTGCGGTTGGAGGTGTCGATCGGATCTGCCGGGATGAGCGCGTTCTCACACACGACACCGTTCAGACTCTGCGCTGCGTCCTGCGCCAGGTACGACGAGATTTCCGCCCCCATGGCGCTACTGACTCACCTTGTGTGCTTACGATCACTGCCTACAACAGATACAGATACACACACACACACACACACACACACAAAAGAGAGCCCAGCGAGAGCAGCACTAGTGGCGCAGACAGCGAGCCTCGCTTTATCTCAAAGAGACTCAGTGGGTCAGTCACAGTTCGTCTCACGAGCGCGGCGGCATCTTCCGCAAATCCATTCTAATGCCCACGCGCTTGGGTCGCGTGTTGCCTTTTGCTTTTTCGCGCCTGATCAGCGTTCAAAGTGGATGCCTTTAACCAGATCTGGTTATATGGGCTTGATTGCATGTTAAAAGGTTCCGGATACAAGACTTATCTACATCATGTAACCAATATCGCTTTAAAAAACATGCACCGCTTTATTTACAATTTTTACAAGGGGTACTCCGAATAATGCCCAACTCTCTCGATATTTCACGACAGGCTGCAAGGGATCGTTTGTGAACGTTGAGCGACACTACATAGCGCTTAGTGTCTCTCGGGAGAACTGCTGTAAGGACTTCTTCACTCAATGAACCAGCACTTTTTCTCCACCGCTGCCTCACAACCTACTCAGTTGACTCCCAACATCACCAGTTTATTCGATGTTGTCGAGCGACAAACGTTTGTGGGCAAGGGGCTTCATTGAGACCTCACAAGATATACAAGCATTGCTTCAGCCAATCTGCTCGGTATGAATCTTCCGAGTCGATGAACACCACATCGAATATATAGCTTCACTTGTAGTTCTAGATAGTTGTCTTGATTTCACTAAACCTCTTCTCAATCCTATTTCGAGCATGTGGATCGCTCCACGAATACAAATCCTCACACAAGCAGCCGAATCGAATCCATCTGTGCACCCCACCGCCTGAGCCGTCTGAGCCATTCGACTCAGCCCACCAACGACCCGTTCTCACAGCTTCATCATTACTCGTTCTCATAACTTTACACCATCAGCAACATTAAGATATGTTGCGTCAGCCCTTGTCCAGGTACATTTGTTGGTCTCTGGGTATCCGCAGCCTATCCGCTGGCTCGTCCGCAAGGTTGGCTTCTGATCCAAAGTTTCTCGTCATCAGATTCGCCGGCAGCCTCTCTCTTCAAGCGCACTTTCCAACTCGAGAATCCGAGTCCATAAACTCTTGCTCCCTCCGCACACACGCTCCCTCTTGTACTCGCCTCCGCTGAAAAGATTTGATCCCAGCTATGAGTGTGAAGCCCAACAATGCATCGTACGACACGCCCCACTCATACGGCAGCAGTGATGATCGATTGAGCAACATCACCACCCACTACAACAGCACCAGTGCCACGCTTTACGATGGAGACGACGACACCACCGAAGACCGAGACGGGGACGCGCAGGTGGGGAAGACTACGGCGGAGAAGATCCGCTCCGGCATCTTCTACACCATCCTCTCGCTCGCCGCGCTCTACTTCTTCATGGTCGCGGTCAAGCTCATCGGCGACGGCTTCACGCTCGCGCTGGGCTGCGACACCAAGGGAGCGTTCGACTTTGCCGACAACCCGGTCGCGGGTCTCATGATCGGCACGGTCGCCACCGCGCTGC